>JASAMX010027568.1:0-45691 GCA_030248175.1 Microlaimidae sp. YZB2_3 | reverse complement strand
CACAAAATGGCTTCATTAGATCATTCTCCATCAAGAAACCAAAGTACTACCAATCAAAAACCACACATCTCCATGCAACACAATTTTTTTTGCCAAGACTATGCACAAGACTCACCCATCCAACAAAATCACAGCAAACAAATTTAGGTCAAGAGAAATGAAACACACCTTCCAATCAAAATATGGTCCAACCTTCAACCAAATTCTCACCAAAAAAGCTATCCAGACTAACATTCAGACCTATTTTGTAAAAGAATCTCTATCTCAACTCCAACCTTATTCTCTACTAAAAAGCAAACCCCATGAAATACAACAAAGTGAACAACACCTTCCAAGAAACTCAAGAACACTCCTGTCACATATAAGATCCCATACCTGTGCACGGTCTGGAAATGCCCCCCTCGTTTTATTGGAAGATTTGCCCCCCCCCCCGCCAAAAAATTAAAAAGTACCCTAAAATTATGACGCCATTTTTGACCTATGATGACGCCATCATCGCAAATTTTTTGCAGTTTTTAGCCTATTTCAATGTATTTTAAGCCATTTTAGACCTATTTTTACCTTATTTTCGCTTTTTTTGTCCCTTTTTCCCTTTTCTCTTCTTTTTTTCTCTTTTTTTCTCTTTTTTTTCTCTTTTTTTCTTTCCCCCCTGCTTGCCCCCTCCTGTTTCAAAAAAGTTGCCCCCCCGTGCCCCCCATTTTGGAATTGCCCCCCCCCCCCGTTTTAACCCGGGGGGCAGTGCACAGGTCTGAGATCCGGATTTTGTCATCATCTAAATTCATACAAATCAAGAATGAATGTCCAAAATGAAACCAGAAACCTCATGATGTCCACTACCTTTTCAACTGCACCAAAAATCCTACCACATTAAAAGTAGAGGACCTATGGCTTCATCCCGCAAAGGCAGCAGCATTTCTGAAGGAAATCATCTGAGGGAAAACTGGCTATGCTAACTGACTAACCTGGACCTTGTTGCTGGATTTTTGCTTTTATAAAAATGTGCAGCTTGGCATGGCTTGTTGTTCATCAATATTACACATGGAAATTTTTCATCTAGCAAACCGGTGGACAAACGCAGTTTCATAATTTGTGAAATCTGTACCACTGACCTTGCAGGAACATCTATGCTATTCATGTGCAATGTTAAATACTAAGATCAATATTGTGCGCATAGGTCACCAATGGGGTGGTGGTAGGGGGGTGGCACCCCCCCCCCCCTGCGGCATCTGAGACCTATCCCCCCTAAGGTTCATTTTTGACCCCTCCCCCCCCCCCCTTTGACTCCTTGGACCCCTGACCCCCCTAAGGCCCATTTTTGACCCTTCCCCCCATCAACCATATCCAGACCGGGCAAACCCCCCCCCTACCAAAGGGATTTGGAACTGGCTAACCCTCCCCCTACCACTTCATCTCCACCCTGGCTACACCCCCCTAACAGTTTATATTTTCTTAGTTTTTTTTATTTTAAGGTAAAAAAGACGGCACGGCACTCACTGTACAGCTAAAGCGACACTAATTTATTGTTTTATATAAAATTTAACCAACATACAACAATTACACCATAAAACATAAACCATATAAATATTTTTTGCTTGACTGACAATGTAGGAAAAAAAATAAATTAAAATATTTATTGGTGGTGTGCCGCCGCTGCCGCCGTTTTAAACAACATGAAACAGTTTATTGCTTCTTGACCAAAGTTGTACGACAAAACCTACTGTTACTACTGACTAACCATATAAATATTGATTATAAATAATTACTAATCGTTTTATTTAACTAGAAAATAGAAGAAAACTGACAATTATTTAACCCTGAAGCAAATAATACAACAAAAAAGGTACCAAAGAGATGAAGTGGTAGGGGGAGGGTTAGCCAGTTCCAAATCCCTTTGGTAAGGGGGGGGGGTTTGCCCGGTCTGGATATGGTTCATGGGGGGGAAGGGTCAAAAATGGGCCTTAGGGGGGGTCAGGGGTCCAAGGAGTCAAAGGGGGGGGGGAGGGGTCAAAAATGAACCTTAGGGGGGATAGGTCTCAGATGCCGCAGGGGGGGGGGGGTGCCACCCCCCTACCACCACCCCATTGGTGACCTATGCGCACAATATTGATCTTAGTATTTAACATTGCACATGAATAGCATAGATGTTCCTGCAAGGTCAGTGGTACAGATTTCACAAATTATGAAACTGCGTTTGTCCACCGGTTTGCTAGATGAAAAATTGCCATGCGTTGTTGATGAACAACAAGCCATGCCAAGCTGCACATTTTTATAAAAGCAAAAATCCAGCAACAAGGTCCAGGTTAGTCAGTTAGCATAGCCAGTTTTCCCTCAGATGATTTCCTTCAGAAATGCTGCTGCCTTTGCGGGATGAAGCCATAGGTCATCTACTTTTAATGTGGTAGGATTTTTGGTGCAGTTGAAAAGGTAGTGGGCATCATGAGATTTCTGGTTTCATTTTGGACATTCATTCTTGATTTGTATGAATTTAGATGACGACAAAATCCGGATCTCAGACCTGTGCACTGCCCCCCGGGTTAAAACGGGGGGGGGGGGCGATTCCAAAATGGGGGGCACGGAGGGGGGGCAACTTTTTTGAAACAGGAGGGGGGCAAGCAGGGGGGAAAGAAAAAGAGAAAAAAAGAAAAAAAAAGATAAAAAAAGAAAAAGACAAAAAAAAAGGAAAAGGGACAAAAAAATAAAAATAAGGTAAAAATAGGTCTAAAATGGCTTAAAATACATTGAAATAGGCTAAAAACTGCAAAAAATTTGTGATGATGGCGTCATCATAGGTCAAAAATGGCGTCATAATTTTAGGGTACTTTTTAATTTTTTGGCGGGGGGGGGCAATAAAACGAGGGGGGCAAATCTTCCAATAAAACGAGGGGGGCAAATCTTCCAATAAAACGAGGGGGGGCATTTCCAGACCGTGAACAGGTCTGGGATCTTATATGTGACAGGAGTGTTCTTGAGTTTCTTGGAAGGTGTTGTTCACTTTGTTGTATTTCATGGGGTTTGCTTTTTAGTAGAGAATAAGGTTGGAGTTGAGATAGAGATTCTTTTACAAAATAGGTCTGAATGTTAGTCTGGATAGCTTTTTTGGTGAGAATTTGGTTGAAGGTTGGACCATATTTTGATTGGAAGGTGTGTTTCATTTCTCTTGACCTAAATTTGTTTGCTGTGATTTTGTTGGATGGGTGAGTCTTGTGCATAGTCTTGGCGAGAAATTGTGTTGCATGGAGATGTGTGGTTTTTGATTGGTAGTACTTTGGTTTCTTGATGGAGATGATCTAATGAAGCCATTTTGTGGCTGCCAGTTGCTATTCTGAGAGCTGAGTTTTGTGTTGATTGGAGTTTTTGATAATGGGATTTAGAGAGGTTTGGACTCCATAGTTGAGGATGGGCCACCCTATAGCTTTGTATGGGGCTACTATTGTTTTTTTTGTTGTCCCCAGCTCCTCCCAGCTAGGGCTTTGGGGATACTTTTGCGCCTAGATGCTTTGTTCTTGATCGTGGTGATATGGTTGTTGAAGGTTAGTTTTGGATCAAAAGTGACACCTAGGATTTTGGGTTTTTTGTTGAGCGGTAAAAGTTGGTTATGTATGGTCACTTTTGGGTGGTAGTGGTGTTCTTGTGAAGATGGAGAAAAAAGTGTTACTGTTGATTTTTCTGTTGATAGTTTGAGATGGTTGAGATCCAGGTATTGATTTAGAGTGTTGAGATAATTGGTGAGATTTGTTTCCATTTTGGCTATCTGGTTTCCAGTGGAGTACACTGTGGTGTCGTCAGCATAAGAGACGATTTTGACGCCTGCAGGTGGGGGAGGTATGTCCAATATGTAGAAGTTGAGGAGAGTTATTGAAATGACTGAGCCTTGAAGCACGCTTGTTTGTACTATCCTGGGTTTGGAGATTGAGTCTCTGAACAAAGTTTTGTTGATTCTGCCTCTGAGATAAGCACGTAGCCATCTGATTAGATAGGCTGGAAGTGTGCTCTTTACTATCTTGCTGATTAAAATTTTTATGCTGATGGTGTTAAAGGCCTTGGTAAGGTCCAAGGCTGCTACTATTGTTTGTTTGGGTGGAGCTTTTTGGTTGAAACCGGTTGCTATTTTGTTGGTAAGTTGAAGGAGAGCAGTAGTTGTTGAGTGTTTGAGTTTGAAGCGGTGCTGATCTGGATGGTGTTGTAGATGTTGGAGAAGGACCGGCTGGATTATTTTTTAAAAAACTTTTATAGCTGGGCAGAGAAGTGAAATTGTCCTGTAAGAAGTAGAGATGAGGTGATCCTTTCCAGATTTGATAAGTGGTATTATAGTGTTGCAGTTTTCCAGATTGTAGGTATGCTATTTTTTAGTGATATAGTAGTTAGATATTGAATGTCAAGAGAACCAAGGTTTTTAAGGTGGAAAATGGTTAGATTGTCTGGACCAAAAAGCTTTGGAGTTGTTAAATGATTTGATAGCGTTTTCTACTTCTGTGGTTGTAATATTTTTAGGTTCTTGATTGAGTTTTTTGATGTTTCTAATTAATTTTCAATTTTCTTTAGCTGTTTTAAAAGGTTTGTTTGGAGTAAATTGTTTATTGAAGTTGTTTGCTAATAGTTGAGGTTTGTTGATTAGATTTCCATTGAAGTTTATTGCGCAATTTGAGTGTGGGAGTGTTTGTTGTGAGTGAATTAATGGTTTTCCAGAGTTTAGAGTAGTTGGTTTTGTGGCTGAAAGTGTTCAGATATGAGTGCCATTTTTTGGCAGCATTAATGTGGATTTGATTGTGGATTTTTCGGTTGAGTTCTTTTATTTGGTTTGAAAGTGGGTTGGTTTTGCATAGGTTGTCTCTTTTGTAAATAAACTTTATAGTTTCTGGAGTTAAGTTGGCTTGAAAATTGTTGTGACGACCTGCTGGTATGTGGTGTGAAAAAGCTTTGATTAATATATTTCTAAACGTTTTTTTATCTTTTTTGATTTCTGTTGGAGCTGAAAAATTAAACAATTTTGTTTCTATTTCATTTTTGTAGTTGGTCCAATTGGCTTTGTTGACGTTAGTGAAGGTTCTCCTGGTTTTAGGTGCTATTGTCTGATTGGTTTAAAGGCTGACGATGATTGGGAGGTGATCAGAACTCAGTGTGGTAATCATTTTCCAGTCCAGGGAGGTGAGGAGTGAGTCCAAGATGAGAAAGATATCTGGCAATGTTGGATTCCCATTTTAAGGGATGCGTGTGGGTGTGTTTGTGTTTAGAGATGCCATGTTCAAGTTGTTGATAATGTTTGCAATGAAGTTGCCTCTGGCGCCTGTGAGGCTTGAGTGCCAGACCTCGTGGTGTGCATTGATATCTCCGTGAATGATACTTACTATCTTGATTGTTTAATAGATTGGCTGTGTTAGGCTGGTATAAGTAAGTGAACAAAAAAAACACCCAATTTTTTTCAAAAAAAAACACCCCCATATCTCATTAAAAACAACTCAAAACTCCAATTTAAAGGTCTTAATGAAATCTACGCCAAAAATTAGCTTGGTAAAGTTTTTTTATCTATTTTAACCCCAAAATTTGAAAAATATTACATTTTAAAAATTTTGAATTTTTTTTTCTCAAAGACGAGTTCACCTATGCTGTGTTTTGAATATTGGTATTTTTTACCCTTTGAAGCTACATGCATGAAAATTAACATCCTAAACGATTAAGACTCGCTCTTTCACGTGGTAACCTTGGTTTTTAACCTTATCGCACCAATTTTTATTATAGGGTGTTTCTTTTTTTGGAAAAACGCTGTGAACAAATTTGAGTTCTTTTTAAACAAAAACCACCATGAAAATCACTTAGCATTTAACAAGTTTTAAAACTGTGTTTTAACTTCAAAAACATATAAAAAACGGCATTTAAAATAAATTACTTGTCATATGGGGCATTTTACAAAAGATTTATTAAAATTTATTATTGAGACAAAAAAGTAAAAACACAAAAAAAAATATTTCATCACCGTTTTATTTACTTAGTTTTTGTACGGTTGTGTTAAAAATAATTACCAGGTTCAAAAACAGAGTCTCAGCCAAGAAAATGTTATGTTTTTGTATCAAAATTTCAAAATTCGTGTTTTTCTGCTCACTATTATATGTCAAAAGATTAAAATTGTTATAAAATCACTAAACTGTGAAAAATATTTTTCAAACTGCTTTTAAAAACAGGGCTAAAAAATGCGTAGATTTAATAAAAATAGTTTTTGTAGCTCTAAAATTGACAAAAAATTACAATTATAGACAAAAAAGTGAAAATGATATTTTTTGAACTTTTTCTCCAATTAAAAATTTTAATAAATTCAAAATTATTGCAAAAAATAACTTTTCTGGGGTAAAAAGTTGTGTAAAATCTATTAAAATTAAAATTTTTACTCTAAAAATACAGGAAAAGGTCTAAAATTTTAAATTATCACTAAAAATTTTTTTTTAATTTTGAGAAAAAAACACGATTTTTTTCAAACTTTTTTCTATGATGTGTTAAGTAAAAAAACCAAGAAACTTAAAGTAGTTATGTAGGTAGTAGAAAAACGCTTGGAGAGCTTGAAAATGTTGTTTTTTTAATTTAAATAGCTTAAAAATTAAGTGTTTTAGAGCCGATTTTATGAAGTGTTTTTTTAAGGAAAAAAGTTCTTTTTTTGGAAAAAGTTTCCAAAAACAACCTTTTTAATTTTATTATTTAGTAGGTATATTTATAAAAAAATGATTATCAAAAGCTAAAAAAGCGCCCCAGAAAACCTACAGATCTATTTTTAATATGCTGAAGGCTTTAATAAATTTTTTTTGAGGGGGGTGCGTGCCAAAAAGTTTTTTTTTGTTCACTTGCCTGTAGTTGGTGGTGCAGGAGCTGGCCGGTGGAATGTATAAGTTGGTGATTGAGAGGTCAGTATTGATGAAGTGAATGTGGATGCCATGCATTTCTGCATGTGGATCATTGCTGTATATTTAGGTTAATTTGTAGTTGATTGAATGGTGTAAAAATAAGAGTAGACCACTTCCATTGGAATTTCTGTCTTTCCTGCTGGTTGTGTAATTGGGGATTTTTGAATGTTTGGATTTTGGTGAAAGTTTGGTTTCCTGGATAGCATCTATGTGAATGTTGTGATTTTCAAAAAAGTTTGTTAGTTCTTGTAGTTTGTTGGAGATTCCATTGGCGTTAAATTGCAGAATGTTTAAGGTTGAATTTTTGGAGTTTGTATTTTGATGTGAAGAAAGCGCGCAGTTGTTACATGTAAAATTTTGGTCGTAG
This sequence comes from Microlaimidae sp. YZB2_3, assembly GCA_030248175.1. NCBI lineage: Eukaryota > Metazoa > Nematoda > Chromadorea > Desmodorida > Microlaimidae > Microlaimidae sp. YZB2_3. The sequence goes on along the minus strand of JASAMX010027568.1, from coordinate 38,437 downwards.
TGTTTTAGGATTTGTAGGTTGCTACATTTCAGATGCACCTAATTGTTACATTTGGAGCATTGGACGCTGTTTTGATAAACAGTTTTATTACAGTTTGCACATAAAATTGCGCCTTGTTGGGGTTGGGGTTAGGAACAATGGCCCCATACAGAGTCATCAGTTTTTTGGCAGCCATTTTGGCCGCCACCGATTATAGAAAAAGAATGTGAAAGGTGGCATCGGCAGTCAGCAGAGACGAAAATCGTCTGAGTTGACTAGAGCTGTTAACCATTTCCATTGCTGGATCTGGGCAGTGGGCTGCGTGCTGCGAGGAAGCCGCTCTGTAGACACCAAAAGGTCCAGGTGGTACCCATAGGCCTCTTGGCTGCTGTCTGAAGGTCAGTATGGTCCTAGTGGCTTAATGGCATTTTGTTTTTGCTTTTATAATTTAATTTTAACCTTCTTTTAGAATTTAACCTTACCATGTATCCAGCAAATTTTAAAGTGGTTTTATGTTCTGCTGGTCCAAATTCAGGATCGTCCAGACTGTTAGGATCATACCGAGGATTGTAGGTTTCGCCAAAATGGAAGCTTTTTGAGTAACTTTGTTCTGGCTCTTCAATATCGTCTGAACCTGCAAATTAAAGCTTGTTCAAACTTGTGACAAGGACGCAGGAAGAAATATGGCAAATTTTCTTACTCTGCGCAGTGCGCATAGATGAACAAGGGGGGGGGGGTAGGGTGGGGTCCACCCCCCTAGCCTCGAAATTTTTGGGCCCCCCCCCCTCCCCCCAAATTTTCGAATTTTTCACCCCTGACCCCTCTAGATTTTGAAATCTGACCCCCCTCCCCTCTCCAGAAAATTTTAAGTACTTTTTTTATACTAAATTTTCTTGCAAAAACGTCAATTTTTAATACAAATTCATGTTTTTACACCCTTTTTATACCTAAATATCGCTTTTTATTCAATAAATTGTAGTATTATCCTATAAAAAGAACTATTATTAAAGTAATTATGGTTTAAAACTGTTTTGCTTTGGACTCCGGACCCCACCTGACCCCCCTCTAGATTTCAAAATTTCGCACCCTGGGTCAACCCCCCCCCCTAAAAAACTAGGGGGGGTTCGACCCCCCACGGACCCCCCTCCTCGATTTTGAAAAGTCATTTACCCGGGGTAAACACCCCCCCTCTTGGCTTTTTGACCGTGTTCATCTATGGCAGTGCGTCAATTATTTTATGATTTTTGTAAAAAGCATTGCAATTGGTTGCACATATGAAAAAAAAACTAATGATTTTAGTCAGAAAACTATAGGAGAAGGTTGTGAGGATAAATAATTACACTAATTATAATTAAATAATTACAGACCTGTACACTGCTCCCCCCCCCGGGGTTAAAACGGGGGGGGCGGGGCAATTCCAAAGGGGGGGGGGCACGGGGGGCAACTTTGTTGAAACGGGGGGGGCAAACAGGGGGGAAAGAAAAAAAAGAGAAAAAAAGGAGAAAAAAAAGAAAAAAATGAAGGGAAAAGGGAAAAAAGGGACAAAAAAAAGCGAAAATAAGGTAAAAATAGGTCTAAAATGGCTTAAAATACATTGGAATAGGCTAAAAACTGCAAAAAATTCGCGATGATGGCGTCATCATAGGTCAAAAATGGCGTCATAATTTTAGGGTACTTTTTCATTTTTTGGCGGGGGGGGCAATAAAACGGGGGGGGAAATCCTCCAATAAAACGGGGGGGGGGGGCATTTCCAGACCGTGCACAGGTCTGTAATTATAATTAAATAATTAGAGAGGTGACTATAATTATACCACGAACTGCTAAAACGTTGATACTGGACGCACTACACACTAATATAAAACTACCCTCATTAAATTTCTGCTCTTCTGGCAACTCTACTTTTTAAAGAATTGTTTCAAACTACTAATATACAAGAAGCTGCCCACCTTTATGGGGCGATGGTTTTTTACCTTTTATTAGGACAAACAATACTAGGAAAGTTTTATATAGCCATGGAAAGTGACCTAAAGTACTGTAGGGTAGTGCATTTAATTTCGGGACTTTTCCCAATTGGGTATTTTTGATTTTGGACTATATCTTTGGTAATCCTGGACGGAATATGACGTTTGATAGCTCAAATGAGAGCTAATTATATGTAGATGACAGTCGAGAGCTTTTTATTTGTTATGTTGTGATATTTTTATGTGAAATTGTGTGATTTATAAAAAATAAAATTGTTACTCGTTTTTAGAACATGGGCATTTCATGATTACGCAATAAATTGGTTTAAAAATTAAACTGTCCTGGTAAAATTTCGTCTATTTTCCGAATTTTTAGTCCCCGTGGTTCTACGTTGCGTCTGTGGTGAGCAATCGTTATAAAATATAATAGTGTAATTTCGGCACACATATTGCTGTAGGTAAAAACGGATTGAATTAAGTGGTCGGGTGTTAAATTGTAGTTGTAAATAGTTAAAAGAAAACGTTGATATATGTAGGGGTCAGAGCACTGCACCTAGACTCGATTAAGAGGGTCCTTTTAAAAAGTGCCGAAATTAAATTCACTTTTTTCCCAAATTTTGCTCATTTTGATACCATTTGGCATTTTAGCTGTAACTTTTTGCCAATTACACGTTGAACAACAAGTAGAAGCTTAAATTAAAGAAAACTGTCTGAAGATAATGATAGGCTTTTAAATTTTTGAAAATGATGATTTTTTACTGAGAAACAATCGATTGTTTGTAAAGTGCCGAAATTAAATGCATATTTTTAATTTCGACAATTTTCCGTTTTTTTAAAAACTGATTTAATTAAGTAAAAAAAACTACTTTCGTACAGTGAAACTTTTGTGACGCACCGCAGTATCGTGAAAGCTTCAAAATGAGCTATCAAACATGAAAATCGGGCCATACAGTGAAAAGTTACATTGGGAAAACAAGAAAGTGCCGAAATTAAATGCACTACCCTAGTTAAAAAAAAAATTTATATACTTTGTGAGAATGTAAGAAACAAAGAAAAAAAAATTAAAGACAAAGTGAAAAATTTCTCAATAAAAAAAGACGGTTAATTTTAAAATTTTGGAATAGGATAAAAAGTGAAAAAAGCTACATACATAGATCACATTGCCTGCTCTTATCCCCAAAGCCACAACCATTTATGCATAAACCAGGGGGGTTTTCTGTTCTGTCCCTAGCACAGAAATTTTTGCCCGACCCTTCTAGAAAAAAATCCACTAATAAAGGGTGCAGTAATTTTTTCCTAAGGATCATAACAGCTAGTTAATATTAAAATAAAAATTATAGACCAGATAAGTATTATTCCAGTAATTTATTTTCTCCACCTAACAAATACTTTTTCTTGCTTTTACAATTTCAATGTTTGTTGTGTTTTTTTTTTTGAACATATGTTGACGGTCATTTTTTAGGTTTGGGGAAATCTAAAAAAATGACAACAGTTAATTTTTTTTTAAAATTCTTTTTTTAAATAATCGTGCAATATCTTTGCTTCAGTTTCATTCAGAAAAAAAAACCCAGGAATTACTATTATTAATTATTACTCCTATAATTTTATTTTCGTTTATTCAAAGAAAAGGAAAATTTGTATTTTTCCGATTATTTATAAAAAATTATTGAAAATAACAAAAAAAAAACAAACTTATGTTTAAGAGAGACTAAATACTTTATTAATTATAATTCATTTTGTATTTAATCCGAAAAAAGTTATTATTATTTATTTATTGCTTATTTTGTAAAGCCTACCATAAGCAAAGGTGACCGTTCTGTCCGAATTTTTAAGGGACTTTGGTGTAGGGGGTTCGCATGAACTGGAGCGGGACGGACTCCGAACCCGCGGGGGCTCTGAACCCCCGACCCCCTGATCTTCCAATGGAAAGTAGACGTTGTTGGTTTTGTGAGAAACCACCGCACTTGCCGGGGCCGATTTAGTGGTGTACAGTCCTTGTTGAAGTTTGTACGGTACCAGCATTGAACTATACGAGATTTCCTGCAAAACATTTATGTTATCATATTTTTATCTAATTTTGAGATTTTTGTTGTTTTCAATTTTTGTTTGCATTTTTGTTCAATATCGATAAGGATTCAATGCAGTCAAGACATCTTCACACTTACGGTGAATTTTTAAGTACACTTGCGTTTAAAATTATTACGTAGACGGTACACCCATTCCGGACCTGGGCTGGTACTCACCAACATTTGCCGTCCGGATTTTTAAAAACCTAAAAAATTAAATTCGATAAATCTTGAATAAATCAAAAACGAATGTATTTTGTTAAAATGAAAATATGAAAACTAATACAGCAAAAAAAGCTCTGTATAAATTGTACAAAAAAGTAGATGTATTTGATGGTTTAAAATGACAAGGGCATCTTAATTCTACTGTATTTTGGTGCAAAAATAACAGAAAACCAAAGACCAAATTTTTGTATTCAGCACAAATAAGCTAAACGCGTCACCAAAATCTACTCGGTTTGTAAAATACATTAAAAAAATTTGTTAAAACCAGTTTAGTAGTCATTTTAAAGATAAAAGTTTTTATTTTGCGTTTTGAAACGTGATCAAAGTACTATTTGAGTTGGGTGTTTGGTTATTTTTGCACCAAAATACGGTGAAGTTAAGATGCTTTTGTCATTTTAAAAGATCAAATACATCTAATTTTTTGTACAGTTTGTTTAAAACTTTTTCGCTTTATTAGTTTTTGTATTTTCATTTAACAAAATACATTCGGTTTCAATTTATTCGAGATTCATTGAATTTTATTTTTTAGTTTTTTTGGAAATCCGGACAGCAAATGTCGGTGAGTACCAGCCCTGGTTGTATTGGCATTGGGGTTATATCGATAGGCAGGTTGGTCAGTTTCACAGTGTCAAATCAGGTGCAAAAGTTTTTGTGCAAAAGTTTTTGTCAAAAATAGCCTTTTTTTAGGTTTTACAATTGGAGAATATACTCCGCGAAATTAATTGCTTTTTCAATTCAACCACGACAAAAATCTAATGAGGAGAGGAGTTCTCAAGTTTTTTTTAAAAAGGAGTTAAAATCCAACAAGGCGATACTGTAAACTTTTATTTTCCACTGGTTTAGTTGAAAAATGGTCACGTAATCCCAATGACGACAAAACATAATTTGGCTAGATGCCAAACGGAGCTTAGTAAGTTAGTTTAGTTAGTTCTCTAATTAAATAACAACCAGCAAACACTGGAATTATCTCTTATAATTTACCCTCAAAAATTGAGTTATATAATTAAATTAGGAATTACACCAACAGGGAACACCAATCATCCTTTTAAGATTTAAGGGTCCCACCCACTACTAAAAACAGTAAAAATTGTGTTTCTATAGAATAAAACCCTCTTATATTTTAGCCGCCGCAGCATTTTTTTCTTTTGATATTTTATACTACCGTATATATTATTATTTACCTGTTCTTCATCTTGAAATTCTAACGGTCTAATACCAACCGAGTCATTGGAAATAGTTTTGTTCTTGAAGTCTTGAAAGTCTCTAAATATGTAAAATTCAAAATATTTGCATAAACAACTAAACCACAATCCAAATCTTTTCTAAAAAAATTCAAGCTAAATAAAACATAATGTATAAGTGGTATTTAATCACGTAATTTACAAAATTTATTTTTAAAAAATAAAATTAATCTTAAAAGTAAAATAATAACTGTTAGAATCATACATGAGCAAGTTGGTCCGGAGTGGGGGGGGGGGGGGGGTAAAATCCGAGAAACGCAAAATACCCATATCGTTTCTTTTTCTGGAGTGCATTTTACCCATATCTATCGTTTTTTGATTTTGAAGGAAAAATAGGTAAAAACGCTAATTTTAGGCCAAAAAGCTTTTTTTTGCAATTTTGAGCTTTTTATTGCTTAAGACATTCATTTTGACCTCAAAACTTAAGTTTGGAGGCAGTTAGAAGGCATTTTAGCATTTTAAAGACATTTTTTTTCTATTTTTCCAAAATTGGTTAATCTTTTCTCCCCCCCCCACTTCTGAGTGAGGGGAGGGTTAAACCCCCTTCTCAGAATTTGGGGGGTTAACCTTCCCAACCCCCCGTGCCCATGTATGGTTACAATACTTTGACACGATTCAGCATTAGCCGCTAATTATAACATAAAAACAAAAGCAGTAAAATAGTCAGAATTTAAAAGTAGGTAAAGCAGAATTAACGCGTTAATTCTAGACTTGTTTGTTAGTTAAAACTGAATTGTAAAAAATATGCTTCTGTTTTCTTAAATTATTTGACTAAGCAGACTTGTGTGCGGTCCAGCTAGGCTCTTTTTCCCGTTCAAAAACTACAATATATTAGCCTTATTTGAATTATTTTCGCGAAATTTTTGTAGTTATTAACCTGTTTGCAAAATTTAAATTATTTTGACCTATTTGTATTTAAAATTATTTTTTTGTCCATTTTTTGCACATCTCCACTTTAAAAAAAGTTGCTCGCACCGTCCACCCGTGCTCACTTAAATTTTAAATACCATCTGGGTTCAAAGATTCACTTTACTATAACCTGGGGCATACGTGGGCAGCCTCTCGGATCTGGGGGGATATACCCGACCCCCGAAATTTGGGGGGGGTGTCCCGAAAATTTTTTGGTGGTATGCCTCAAATACCCCATTTTTAGCATTTTTAGTACTGGGACTCCCAAATTTTAAGGAGGAGGGTGTCTGGATTCCCCCAAATTTAAGGGGGGTGTCGACTATAATCGGGATTTTTGGGGAGTATAACCCCCCAGCCCCTCCCCCCGCCCACCTATGACCTGGGGGAACTAAGGATAAACTTACTTTAAGGCACGGTACAGAGACAAACCTTTTGTCTTTGATTTTAAAAATTTTTTTCAGAAAATATTACACTGTTCACCATAGATGAACAAGGGGGGTAGGGTGGGGTCCATCCCCCCTAGCCTCGAAATTTTGGGCCCCCCCCCCTAGAAAAAAATCCAGGGCCCCCCTCTCCCCCCAAATTTTCGAATTTTTTCCAGGGCCACCTAGAAAAAACTGGCTATAACTATTGCTAAAACGAACGATAAATATTTTTATAGGTTGCAAACTTATCCTTAGGTATTGTTTAATTTTTCGCATTTGCAAACTTTTATAGCTATTAGCAAAACTTTAAATAATTATGTCAAAAACTTAAAAAACACAATAATAAGAAAAGTGTTTTTTCCAGGCTTTTTCATCAGTATAGTAGAAATATTTTTATTTATCTACGTTTCGAAACAACAGCGTGTTTCTTCGTCAGGAAATTCTAACGAAAGTGGGTAAAAATTCAAATTAAAAAACAGAAGTTTTAACAAAACGTGTTTTTTATTGAATTTTTTTGGCGTGAAAGTATATTTAAACATAAAATAGCTTTTGTTACAGCCAACCAATTTTAAAGAAAGCCTGGTAAAAATTTTATTCCACTCTATCGAGTTTTTTTGATTTTTAACCTAAAAATAACAAAAAAAACACAAAATCCGCCTTAATTTCGGCTACCTTTTAGGTGTTAAAAAAAACAAAAACAAAAGCCTAAAACACAAAATACCGATTACAGAACCCTAAATTATCAACTTTAAGGGTAAACAAGACGTTAAAAAAATTAAGGAGTGGTATAATTACACACGAAATCTTGCCTATCTTTGATGTTTCATATTTGACTGCATTTCTCCACTAAGAAAATAATCTGAGTTTTTTTACTGCATTTCAATAATCTCTGAGAAATTCCTATATCGGTTTATTGATAGTTCAAACCTAGCCAATTGGGAGTTGGAATGCTCCAGCACGTACAGATGTTTACTATGTAATTCTTATGAATGCATCCCTCAACCAAAGGAAATAACCTGACATTTTTACTGTGTTTTAATTTAATTTCACAACTTTTTGAAGCATTGGTACCAGGTGTTTTTTTTGGGGGGGACAGAGGGCTCCACCCCCCTCCCTAGAGCCAAAATTTTGAACCCATCTAGAAAAAATTCAGCCCCCCCAAAGCTTGAGAGCGGTCCGGCCTGACACCCCTGGGGGGTTTTTTTTTTCCCCGGGGGGGGGGGGGGGGGGCCCCGGGGGGGGGGGGGGGCCCCCTTCGGGGGGGGGGGGGCCCGCCCACGGGGGGGGGGGACGAGGGGGGCCCCCTCTCCCCCCCCAAAAACACCTATGCTAGCGAGGCTGACCCCCCTCCCCCACCTCCGACCAATTCGGAAGTATATATTTTTATTTACTGTCAAAACACGGTTTTTTAGTTAAAAACAGTGTTTAAATACACTTTTTAGGCCTAAATAGGCTGTTTTAATACATAAAATTCAATATTAGACCTAAAAACACTTAAATTATTGAGTTAAAAAATTTTGCTAAAAAATTGGACCCCCCCCCGCCCTGACACCCCCCTAAATTTGAAATCTCGCACCCGGGGTCTATCCCCCCCTAAAAAGCCAGGGGGGTCCGGACCCTCCTGGACCCCCCCCCCCTAAAAAATTTTGGCCTTCCACCCGGGGGTGGACCCCCCTAGCGGACCAGACCAAAAACACCTATGATTGGTACTCTATATTATGGTAAGTGGTGTGTTGGGTGGGAAAACCAAATTGACATTGATATTTACTATATTCACCATAAGAATGTATTCCTCCGCCAAGAAAATAATCTGACTTTTTTAATGTGTTTCTATATTATTTTTGAGAAATTCTTTCCGGTCTATTCATAACTTAATATAACAAGTTACTTTACGTGAGTTTTAAGGTGGCCTAAATTAACGCAATCTTAAAATGCGCATTGCAAAATGATTTTGAAGAAAATATCAAAACATTAAAATTCACAATTTTGAGCTTTAAATAGAAGCCTCAAAAAGAAAAGGTTAAGCCCTCCCCCAAAGTTGGAAAAATGAAGAAAAAAGTCTTTAAAACGACTTCCAACTGCCTCCAAACTAAGTTTTGAGGTCAAAATAAATGTTTTAAGCAATAAAAAGCTCAATGCAATAAAAAGGGCTTTTAGACCTAAAATTAGCGTTTTTTACCTTTTTTTTCCTTCAAAATCGAAAAACGATATGGCTAAAATAGACTCCAGAAAAAAAAACTATATGGATATTTTGCGTTTCTCGGATTTTAACAACCGCCCCTAATTTGCGGTTTAACCCCCTCCCCCTCCCACTCCGGACCAACTTTGCCCATGTATGGACAAAAGTCCTTTGGACTTTGTCCAAAGGACAAACAGCGTCAAATCGTCCTTTGGACTTTGTCCTTTGGATTTTGTCCAAAGGACAACGTGTTCATACTTTTTGTCCTTTGGACTTTTCCCTTTGGATTTTGTCCTTTGGACTTTGTCCAAAAGACAAATTTTAAGTAGCATTCATACTTCGTCCAAAGGAAAAAGTCCAAAGAACGTTTTGGCTTTTCTAAAATTGTCCTTTGGACTTTGTCCAAAGTACGTTTTGCAATTAGTATGAACCAGCCTTAAGACTAATACAAAAAAGGAATTAAAAAGGCTTCTATACAGTTGCTCCCATCCCAATCATAGCATTGTTGAATTTTAGAAGGACGCTTACTTTCTGAGTAGCTATACCTCTGCAAAAAACAAAAAAGTATTATGACATGCATTAAAATAAAGTAATGTTGTGTTAAATCTAATAAACAGAAATAAAAGTGATTGACTAAACACAGACTACATGCTGGCGATGTAGTTTGTTCACGAATCTAATATTGCAACCCAATTGCCATCATAACGCAGACCTGTGCACAGTCCAGAAATCCTTTCCCCTTTATTATTGGTGCCCCCACGGTTTTTTAATTTTATGAAAATTAAAGAAAAAAATCAGACTAGTGTTTGAGGTCCAATCAGACTAGTGTTTTAGCAATGAAAATCTTCAATATATAATAAAAAGGCTTTTTATCTAAAATTTTAATTTTATTCTTCTTATTTTTCCTTAAAATAGAACCCGATATGAGCAAAATGCAGGTCAGAAAAAAACAACGATACGATAGGAAATCATACGTTTTTAAGATTTGAATTATCGCTACACTCAAACTTAACCCCCCTTACTCATTTCAGATCAACTAGCCCAAGTATGCTGCATCAAACAAAATAAACTAGCGACATTTTCTGGCTTGCCTATAGTGCACGAATACTTTTAATAAATTTTTTTTTAAACAAGAACTGGTTGTTGTTTCAAATTAACTGCTTGCTATAGAATGTTATATACATAACTGTAACACGTAGTTGTTAATGCAAATGTTAAAGCATAAGCAGAAGAGTGATAAGCATAGGTCGACAGAAGAAAGTGGGCCCTAAACCTCCAAATTGGACATTTTTTAGGATTGTTTCCCTGCAAAAATCCTCTTAAAAAATAAAAGGTCTGTCCCAGTATTAACAGTGCTGATAATAAGGGATCTTGGGAAAAACCCCACTGTTCTTAGCCACCTACGGCGACCGAAATTATCCGGGTGTACCCTCCTTCACCCCAATCCTAAGGGACAAGTGGGCTAATTCACCAATTTTGATGGTAATAAGTGGGCTACAATTATAGTTACTGAATTAGTAAGCTTTTTAAGTTTCATAGGTGGTCTTTCCAAACTCAAAAATCAAGGTCCAAAACTCCGCTTTTTAACGAGTTACTACAAGCTGTTTACCGAATTGCTATACGCACGTTTTTTACAATATTATTTTCACAAGTGTGTAAAAATTTTAGTTGAGAAAAAAGTTTGAAATAACAATGAAATGGTTTAATTAAAGAAATTAAGATAAAATTTAGCCGTAAGATAAAATATAGCAGGGAGAGCCTGGGAACAATGGCGTAGCCCGGGGGGACGAGAGGCGGCGGCGCCCCCCCCCCAAAAAAAAAAAAATCCGGCGACGCCGGATTTTTTTATAAGCACGTTTTTTTGAATTTTGGGATAAAAATTTTTTTCCTTTAAATATAAATTTAAAACATACCTGATGCGTTCTAAAAGCATAAAAATATCCAAAAACTGAAATTTTTCCCGCTTTGTGGGAAGTGTACAATGATCATTTATATTAGTTTTTTATTCTTGATAGATTGTACCATTTAATACATAGCTAAGGCATATGCTTTTGCCTTAGATATTAATGGCAATACTATTTATATACATGTTAAAACTCATATATTATAAGATATATAGGTTTGATAATGGCCGTTTTAAACCCCTTTACAACGGTTTGTGGCATACATGGGCAAGTTGGTCCGGAGTGGGGGGGGGGGTTAAACCCCGAATTAGGGGGGGGGGGGTTAAAATCCGAGAAACGCAAAATACCCATATCGTTTTTTTTTTCTGGAGTGCATTTTACCCATATCGTTTTTCGATTTTGAAAGAAAAATAGGTTAAAAACACTAATTTTAGGTCAAAAAGCCCTTTTTATTGCATTTTTGAGCTTTTTATTGCTTAAAACATTCATTTTGACCTCTAAACTTAAGTTTGGAGGCAGTTAGAAGTCAGTTTAAAGAAATTTGTTTTCTTCATTTTTCCAAATTTGAGGCAGGAGTTAACGTTTTCTCCCCCCCCACTTCCACTTGGGTGGGGGGTTAAACCCCCCATCTCAGCATTTGGGGGGGGGGTTAACCCCCCAACCCCCCCCCCCGTGCCCCCATGTATGGTTTGTGGGGTAGTCCGCCTCTCTCCATTCCCCCCTCCTTTCTTGGCGAAGCGTTGCATTTTGTATAGGTTTCCTTTTTTTACTTTTTAAATAGGTATTGTGTTATAAAAATTTTATATAAATCTAAGTGCATTCTAAAACCATAAATTAATCAATATAAACATTTACGCTACGCGGGAAGGTCAAATTTCTATTTTATAAGTAATATGTTTTGTTATTATGACTTTAACTCATGCGCATGCGCAATTATACTCAATTATACTCATGCGCAAAATTTAAAGAAATCAAGCAACAGATAGTTTTGTAATAAATAATTTTATCCCAGATTTATTTTGAAGATTAGACGAAATTGCATTTAAATTAAGTAAAAAACAAAGTTAACACGATCACCAGGGGACGATTTCTAAACCATTTTAGTACATATTTTAAAAAAATTTCGCCTCCGGCGGCTGAGGAGTCACCCCCCAACAAATCCGTAGGCAGGGGGGGGGGGAATTGGGGAGATTAATCCCCCTCAAATTTTGGGAAAACAAACAGTTTTGTAAGGGTCCCCTTTTGGTTTTTTTAAATTAGAAAAAAAATTTTTTTCTTAATCACTCTGCAATGAATTAAAGCTATCTAAAATACTTAAATAACAGTGATTTACATTTGGGATCATGAAACCTCTTTTTCACAAAAATGAAATTATATATTATTAATAATTCAAAACATTAGTGCAGATCAGTGCATATTAATAACTGCAGCATTTACTATAAAACCTAACCAAAATTGAATAAAGATTTTTAATTTAAAAAAACGTTTGTTCTTTTTTAATTAAGAAATTAAATCAGGATTCTGTACTTAAATTTAGGTTTCCTGGTGCCTTCTAAGTGTTTAAAATTAAAAAATTTCCCACCCCGGGGGTATTCTATCCGCCGGTTCCCCTGATAAGGAGCTCTGCCCCTTGACCCCTCTGAGGGCTCTCGCTCCCCAGACCCCACATTTGTGGGGAGCTCTAGCCCCCCAGAACTGCTCTCGCCCCAGCTCTCGCCTCTCATACCCCCCTTGTGGGCACGTATAAAGCATCTTCCAAAAAATTCCTCCTCAATTTAAATCCTGGCTACGGCCATGCCAGACCCCCCGGCCGACGCTTCGCGTCGGCTGGCGCCGCTACGCGCCGCAGGCGAGGGCGCTGTGCGCCGCTACTGCGGCAATTTTTCTCCCCCCCCCCCGAACTGAAATTCTAGCTACTCCAATGCCTGGGAATATTATTTCAAATGTTTTTACTTTCATTTTTGTTTTTTATGCAGTTAAACTATTTATAATAAATTATTATTTTATTACATTATATTTTTATAAAAAGCAAAATTCGATAATTCGACGAAAAACTAAAGTAGGTGAAAAAAAAGAAATTATGTAAATCTTTTTTTACCTATTCAAAATTATTATTCTATTTTTGCGACACATGGAGTTAATATTTATTTTAACATTGATTCATAACAAAACAACAAGCTTTTGCATGTTAGCTTAGAAATGTTTTTTACGTTTTACTTTTTGTTTTACACATTTACAAATAAACCTAATGTTAGATAAATGTTGCTTTAACTTAATAAATTTAAAGAAATGTTTTGTATTTACAATACAAAAAACCTACCTTCCAGTGGGCAAAGGTCTGTCTTTATCGTAAGCGATAATTGAATAAACAACCAGAGGGCCGTTATTGGGAGAAACCAAAAAGATTCTAAAAGGCTAGCTTTAACAGCGAATAAAATGAAGTCAATGCCCCGAAAATTTCTTTTAAATAGTTGCTTTGAAATTAAAATACTTTCATAATAAAAACAATTCGACTGACATTTTATTCAATGTTATTGCCTGATTAGCACAGCACACTAAATAAACCATGGAGAAAAGCAAAACGCTATTCTACTGAAAACAAAACGAATATTTTCATTTTTGTAACTACATCTATAAATATACAAAAAATAATTTGTTTTAATACAACAAATAATGTACAATTATTAATATTAGCGATTTAAAAAAATGATTTCCCTAATATTCGAACCTTTATTTCCAATTAGTTTTGAATCATTGTTACAAAAAGCGTGCTTTGTTTATTGTAAAATTAACCGCAATTTACTGCATAAAAAATTATTGAAATTAATAAAATTAAATTTTTATTGATTTGTGAGCATAAAACAAAATATGAAAGAATATTTTAATTGAAGGGCGGTATTTTGCAACATAAAAACAAATGAAGAACACGCGGAATGGAATAAAAACACACAAACGCTGGGTAAATTTCGATGGGTCTTACTTATTAAAGCTGAGAAACATAGAAACACCAAAATTCATTATTACACTTTTTTATCAAATATCAAAATTTTTATAGACAAAATGATCCTCCAAACAGTGTGCAGTGCTGTCTTAAGATGCCTCTTGCTTTATTAGTGCCTTATTTATCAATGCTCAAAATCAACACAACACAAAAATATTTGCCATTTTTGACCGAAATTTTAGCAGTTTCTTTTATTAATTATTGCAAAATTTAAGCCATTTTATCTTAAATTTTAATTTTTACCCTTTTTTCTTTTCTTTTGTTTTTTTGCTCATCTCCGGTTTAAATATAATCCCCTCTTTTTGATAAACTCGGAAGACATTGCACAAGTAAAGTATGAATCCCTTAATAATATTGAACTAAATAAATCCGTTAATAATTAGGAATTTAGATAAAATATTCTAAAACAAAGTTTAGACAGCTAGTTAAAAGCTTAGGTTTTAAATTTGATTGAATTTTGACTGCATTAGCAAATAAATAGGACCAATTTAAATAGACCAATTTTTTAATGAAAAATATTTTGTGTTTGTTTATTAGACCCTTAGCATACTTAGCTTGAAAATTTTTTTATGAATATTTCAGAGCGGGTCAAGCATTAAGATCTCCTTCTTTGTGTGCCAGACATTCACAAAACAATATTCATATTATCAATATATATAGGGCCCGACCGGATCCATGATTTCGGATCTGGCCGGACCAGACCGAATCCAAAGGTAGATCCGGCCGGACCGGAACCGGATCTGTACCAAATATTTCAAACTCAATACTATTGTTTAACAATAAAATAAAAAAAGGTATTGTACTTATTGGCTTAATACATACCAAATAACCTCAACAAAGGCAAAAAAATATGGTACAAGCTTAGCCTTTCTAAATGGCACAATAAAATAAATATATTAAAATAATGAGAAAAAAAACTTATAAACAAAATTATGTTACATAAATATATTAGGTATATAAAACAACTCTGTCATTGTTTTCATAATAAAACAAACATACTGCGGGACTAGTTGGTTCCTCTTGGGAAAGTGGCGACCAACATGACAATGCTTAAATTTTGGGTTCTATATTTTATATAGCGCCTAAAAACCAAAATATTACTAGTGACTGGGCTATCGAAAATTGAAAAAAATATATGAAAATTTCTAAAAAAAGTTACCAAACAAACTGTCACGGTCCCCTGATAGTATACCAGCCTTATTTTTAAAACCTTTAGCAAATGTTCCAGATGAGCCTTTAACTGTAATTTTTCAAAAAAAAAAAAAAACAATAAAATTAAAATGCCTAATATAGAGTAGCTAAATAATAATTTTAAACTGATATTTGACTACAAAAATGATAAAAACCATTTGTTGTTTAAACTCTATTAAAAGACAAAAAAATTGCATAAACTTAAGTATAACTTTAATTTGTGGGTAATATAAATTTTATTAAAAAACAAAATAAATATAAAAAAACAAAACAAATTAATACATAAAAGCTTAGAAACCAATTTAAATATAATTAACAAAATGAAAAACACAACCAAAAAACATAAAGACCTATCTATCATGCATGATGGGTCAAAACATTTATCCCAACCTGGATAATTAATTAGCATAAATCTAAAATTTTGTTGGAAAAGTCAAAATAAGATGAAATAAAATTAATTATATTTTTATTTTACTAAAAAAACTAAGATCCGGCCAAGATCCGGTTTAAAAAAATCCAGCCGGACAGGATCTAGGCTGGTACTCACTAAAATTAATTTTGCCGTCCGGATTTTCAAAAACCTAAAAAATAAAATTCAATAAATCTCGAATAAATCGAAAACGAATGTATATTGTTAAATCAAAATACAAAAACTAATAAAGCGAAAAAAGCTCTATATAAATTGCACAAAAAATTAGATGTATTTGATCGTGTAAAATGACAAGAGCATCTTAACTCTACCGTATTTTGGTGCAAAAATAACCAAACACCAAACTCGAATAGTATTTTGATCGCGTTTCAAAGCGCAACATTAAAATTGTTATCCTTGAAATGACTACTAAACAAGTTTTAACTAATTTTTTATGTATATTTCACAAACCAAGTGGATTTCAGTGACGCGTTTAGCAAATTTGTGCTGAATACCAAAATTTGGTCTTTGGTTATTTTTGTACCAAAATACGGTAGAATTAACAGTAGAATTTTAAATCTTCAAATACATTTAATTTTTTGTAAAATTTATACAGAGCTTTTTTTGTTGTATTAGTTTTTATATTTTCATTTAACAAAATACATTTTATTTTTGATTTATTCAAAATTTATCGAATTATATTTTTTAGGTTTTCAAAAATCCGGACGGCTAATGTTGGTGAGTACTAGTTTTGATTATAAAAATCATAAAATATTGGATAAAAAATTCTCAAATACTTTAAATTAGCAGGCTTTTGGTGTTGGTGAATTTGGTGTTTGGTTTTTTTACCAAAACACACAAGGAGTTAAGAATCTCTTGTCTGTTTAGACCATCGAATACATTAATTTTTTTGTAAAATCTACATAGATTATTTTTCGCACTACTGTTTTTCACAATTTCATTCAGCAAAACACATTTGTTTTCGATTTATTTAGGATTTATTAAATTTTATTTTTTAGGATTTTAAAAATCCGGACGGCCAATGTTGGTGAGTTTCAGCCCCGATCCGAAAATGGCCGGATATACCGAATCCAACGGACCGGACCGGATATCCGGTCAGGCCCTATATATACATAATTATATTATTTTTTTGAATTTGGCCAAACACCACACCACACATTGAGTAAATTTTATTTCTTAGCATGGCATTCTAATTTAGTATGTCCCAACGAGTTTTCTCACAACTGGAGGTGTGTTAAAAAAACCAAACTTTTGCGGACTCCATTATATTTTTATAATAAAAAGGTACTCTTATAACTTATTAATAATCGAAACCAAAAGTTTTTTCAAAATCTATTAATTATTAACGGATTTGATGAAGTTACAACCCAAAACATATCGTTTAGTGATGTTCCCCGGAGACCCGGAGCAACCCCCGGAGGTCCGCTCTATTTTTGTACTAATTTTATGAATAATTAAAATAGTGATGCTTGATGCTATTAATTATTTTGTCAATTTTTTTTTTGTAAAATAAATTTTTAAAAACTTATTTAAAACAAAATAAATAGTCTTTTTTATTTTCTTTGATTTGAAATGCAGATAAAGAAAATTTAAATGTATTTCAAGTTTAAATACGCTTAAAATTGCTTATCTAAGGGGAGGAGAGGAGCTCCCTCCGTTTTAAATGGCCGGAGCTCCGGAGCATGATATTGGAGCGTAGGAACATATCTAATATCGTCGTTAAATTTCTTATATGAAAACAGAACGATTAGGAAAAAATAACCCTGCAGTCCCGAAATGCTGGAAATTTTGACGCCAAAAAGCAAGGAAAGTAAATACACAGCACCACATAGCAAAATTAGCCTCTAATTGTGTAGGTATCAAACAAAAAAATCTACTTACTTCTCGCTCTTAAAACTCATTTGCCTAAACGACGAAAAGAGTTTACTTTCGCCTTTTGATGATAGTGATTCCAATGATGATTTTGCTAAAAATGAGGTACAAAATTATTTTAAAATAGAAGCTTGTTGTCAGTCAAGTTAAAACTATGGTGTGTTCAAAAATAATTGAGACTCACGACAAAACGTAAACTTCTAAACGTTATATCTCAATAACGGCTAAACGAATTAAAATAATACCTATATCACTGTGTAGCTATTATTAGACTTTTAGCTATTATTTGCAACTAAAAAAAGTAATGTTTATCAATGACGCTATCACTACGGCCAATACGGTGAAAAAAAAACCTGGGCCACAAAAAATCAAAATTTTTTATTACTGCGAGATAAGAAACGCCACTTGGTATGCTGTTAGCTCATAATTTTCCGAGTTTCCTGAAAATTTGAGCACAATTGGAACGGTGAGTCTTTTATGACGGTTTTCGCGTTTTTTCACCGATTTTTATTATGGAGTGGGGGCCCAATTAATTTTAAAATCGCTTAGTGCTCTTCCTCTTGGGATGTGGCTACCACCAATGCTAGTTATACACCAAATGTGCGCCATTATTTTCCAGAATCTTTGACCTTAAAAATTTTTGGGGTGACCTCCTGGGGGCTAGGGGGCAAAACAGAGGTGTCCAAAAAAATTTAAGTATCTATGCGTTAAAACAACCTAATATTAAGCTAAAAATAAACCTTTAAACATACGAAGATCGTAAGATTTCGCTGGCGTCTGTAAGTCTTTTTTAAAGGCTAGAAAAACTTTTTTTTTCACATTGTGCAAAAAACCAATGGATAGATAGTTGTTTTAAATATTTTATTCGTTTTTGTTTTGTGATTTTTTTATGCATTTATAAACCTGTAAATGTAGTGCTTATTCCAGCCGTATTGTTTGTATGATGTGCGAATTAGTCTTTCACCCCATGTCGTTTGTTTTATTCCTGATATTTTGCCATCCGAACGCTTTGCTCCGGAGCCGGAGTTTTTTTTAAAATACACGTGGCCATAGATGTTTTTGGTCGGGTCCGCTAGGGGGGGGGTCCACCCCCGGGTGGAAGGCCCAAATGTTTTAGGGGGGGTGGGGGTCCAGGGGGGTCCGGGACCCCCCTGGCTTTTTAGGGGGAGTCTGACCCCGGGGTGCGAGATTTCAAATTTAGGGGGGGGGGGGGGTCAGGGGGGGGTCCAATTTTTCAGCAAAATTTTTTAAAACTCAATAATTTAAGTGTTTTTAGGTCTAATATTGAATTTTATGTATTAAAACAGCCTATTTAGGCCTAAAAAAGTGATATTTTAAACACTGTTTTTAACTAAAAACCTGTGTTTTTGACAGTAAATAAAAAAATATACTTCCAAATTGGTCGGGAGGGGGGAAGGGGGGTCCAGCCTTCCAGGGGGGGGGGGTAGGTCGGACCGCTCTCAAGCTTGGGGGGGAGGGGGGGGGCCCCTGATTTTTTCCAGGGGGGGGGTCCAAAATTTTGGCTCTAGGGGGGGGGTGCACCCCTCGGTCCCCCCCCCCCCCCCCAAAAACATCTATGCACGTGGCTGTGACGTGTTCCGTGGGTAATGCGCTGCTGGAAATCTAAAATGAGTAACAGTCCTACATGTTATACGCACTGTGACTCATTTTATTTTGTAATAGTAACGACATTGCAGTGCATGGCTCTATCATTGTGTAATATGCCGTGTGGCGTGCAAAAGGTTACTGGGAGGAAAAGAGGGGCTCTGAAAAGTTTCCGCAAAATCTTAGGAATAAAATAAATGACAGGGAGTGAAAGACTACGAAAAGAATTGCTTATTAAAAGCTTAATATTAAGTTTTTATCATATATTTAAAATAAAAAGTATTTATTATATGATAAATTTAACGTTTTTAATAGTTTCGGGAAAAAAAATAGAAAAAAATTTTTGAGCACCTCTTTCCCCCCCCCCAGCTTCTGGGGGCATACATGGGCAGACCTGTGCACTGCCCCCCTGGGCAGAGGCACTTCCAAAACGGGGGGCAACTTTTTTGAAACGGGGGGGGGCAAGCAGGGGGGGGAAAGAAAGAAAAAAGAGAAAGGAGAAAAAAAAACGAAAGGAAAAGAGAAAAAAGGGACAAAAAAACGAAAAAAGGGAAAAATAGGTCTAAAATGGCTTAAATTGGATTGAAATAGGCTAAAAACTGCAAAAATTTCGGAATGATGGTGTCATAATAGGTAAAAAATGTCGTCATATTTTTTGGGTACTTTTTTATTTTTCCGCGGGGGGGGGGGCAATAAAACGAGGGGGGGCATTCCTCCAATAAGGCGGGGGGCATTTTCAAACCGTGCACAGGTCTGCATGGGCATGGGAGATTGGGGGGTTAACCCATAATGGACACGGGAAGGGGGGTTGGGGGTTAACTCCCCCCCCCCAAAAAAATCTGAGAAGGGGGTTTAACCTCCCCCCCATAGGTGGGCAGGGGGGTTATACCCCCCAAAAAAATGCCGATTATAGCCGACACCCCTTCCCTAAAATTTGAGGGTACCCCGGACACCCCCCCCCCTAAAATTAAGGGGGTCCCAGTACTAAAAACGCTAAAAAGGGGGTATTTGAAGTATACTCCCAAAAAATTTTTTGGGACACCCCCCCCGAATTTCGGTGGTCGGGTATACCCCGCAAAATCCGGGAGGCTTCCCACCTATGCTCCCCCCCACTCAGAAGTGGAGAGGAAGAAAAGGTTAACCCCACCCCCATATTTTAGAAAAATGAAGAAAAAAATATCTTTAAAATGACACTAACTGCCTCCAAACTTAAGTTTTGAGGTCAAAATGAATGTTTTAAACAATAAAAAGCTCAATCCAATAAAAAGGGCCTTTAAACCTAAAATTAGCGTTTTTTTAACCTATTTTTCCTTTAAAATTCAAAAACGATATGAATAAAATGCACTCCAGAAAAAAAACGATATGGGTATTTTGCGTTTCTCGCATTTTAACCCCCCCAATTTGGGGTTTAACCCTCCCCTCCCCACTTCGGACCAACTTGCCCATGTATTGGGGGGGGGGTGGGGGGTCCGGCCCCCCTTGGCTTTTGGGGGTGGGTCCGGGTTTCGTTTGGGGGGGGTCGGGCCGTGGGCCGGGGGGGGTTGGGGGGGGGTTAACCCCCCACCAAATTTGAGAAGGGTGTTTAACCCCCCCCCACTCAGAAGTGAGGGGGAGAAGAGAAAAAGATTAGCCCCCCTCCCGAATTTCGGAAAAACTAAGAAAAAAAAGTCTTTAAAATGACTTCTAACTGATAAAAATAAAAAGGGCTTTTTGATCTAAAATTACCTTTTGACCTAAAGTTTTTTACCTATTTTTTTTAAATCGAAAAACGATAAAATGCACTCCAGAAAAAAAAACGATATGGGTATTTTGCGTTTCTCGGATTTTATCCCCCCATTTGGGGTTTAAACCGTACATGGGCACGGGGGGGGGGGGACCCCAGGTTGGGGGTTCGCAGGGGGGGGGGGGGGTCCCCCCCGGGTGGAGGCAAAATTTTTTAGGGGGGGGGGTCCAGGGGGTCGCCCTGGGAGATTTTCATGTGTTTTAGGTCGACCCCTGGGTGCGAGGTTTTAAAAGCTTTTAGGCTAAAAGGGTAGGGGTCCCAACACGTTTTTCAGCAAAAACCGTGTTTTTGAAACTCAATAAAAAAAGTGTACTTCCAAATTAGGTCTACATCAATTTTATGTATTAAAAAGCTATTTAGGCCTAAAAGTGTATTTAAACACTGTTTTTACTACAAACCTGTGTTTTTGACAGAATAAAAAATATACTTCAAATTGGTGGGAGGGGGGAGGGGGGTCCAGCCTTCCCAGGGGGGGGGGGGGGTAGGTCGGACCGCTCTCGAGCTTGGGGGGGAGGGGGGGCCCCCCTGGTCATGGGGGGGGGTCCAAAATTTTGGCTCTGGGGGGGGGGTGCACCCCCTCCGCCCCCCCCAAAAACATCTATAGTCCCCCCACTTCTGGGGGTCTCACTCCCCCTCCACTCAGAAGTGAGGGGGATAAAAGGTTAAACCCCCCCCCAATTTTCGAAAAATGAAGAAAAAATGTCATTAAAATGACTTCTAACTGCCTCCAAACTTAAGTTTTGAGGTCAAAACGAATGTTTTAAGCAATAAAAAGCTCAAAAATGCAATAAAAAGGGCTTTTAACCTAAAATTAGCGTTTTTAACCTATTTTTCCTTCAAAATCGAAAAATGATATGGGTAAAATGCACTCCAGAAAAAAAACGATATGGGTATTTTGCGTTTCTCGGATTTTAACCCCCCTCTAATTTGGGGTTTAACCCCCCCACTCCGGACCAACTTGCCCATGTATGGTTTAAACCTCCCCCCCACTCCGGACCAACTTGCCCTTGTATGCCTGGGGGTTCACCCCGCCCAAAAACTTTTTAGGTCAAAAATTCTGGAAAAAAATGGCGTACATTTGGTGTATAACTTGCGTTAATCTGTGTAACTAAAAGTAAATAAAAATAACTAAAAGTCTATGCTACACACTCAGATCTGTGACTGTCTGGAAATGCCCCCCGTTTTATTGGAGTAATTGCCCCCCGCCCCCCGTTTTATTGCTCTCACCCCGCCCAAATATATGAAAAATACTCTAAAACTATAGTGCCATTTTTGACATATTATGACGCCATCATCACGAAAATTTTTCATTTTTTAGCCTATTAAAATGTATTTTAAGCCATTTTAGACCTATGTTTACCTTAATTTTGCTTTTTTTGTACTTTTTTCCCTTTTTACTACTTTTTTCTCTCTCTTTTTTTACTTTTTCCCCTTCTTCCCTCCATTTCAAAAAAGTTGCCCCCCGTGCCCCCACCCGTTTTAGAATTGCCCCCTAATAAAACCTTGAAGGGGACAATTCACAGGTCTGCATACTGATATAGGTATTTTTTAATTCGTTCGGCTGTTTTAGAGATATAACTTTTTAAAGTTTACGTTTTGTAGCCAGTCTCATTATTTTTGAACAAGCTACAAGCTATAGATAAAATTGATTGTTTTTCTCGCACGTAAAAAAAGTTTTCTCCGAGGTTTTTTTTTTGTTTTTCTCCCTTTTTTAAAGACTACTATTGTGCCTTCCAGTTAAACACTTAAATACCCTTTTTTTATCAGTGCCAGTGTTTATTTAAAAAATACAATACAATTTTTGAAAGTTCGATTTTTTTGGTATTTGGCCATTCCACTCAGTTTTGTTAAGTATTTATTACAAGTCACTGAGGTGACAACCACTTTGTATAATATAGTAATGTTTGTGTAAATATATATCTAAAAATAAAGGTGTTAACCAATAAACATAAGCACAACAACTCACCCACCAAATAAACTTTTTTAAAAAATTAAAAAAACAAACCTTTTACTCTACATGCTAGTATATAGTATTATTATACATATTTTGTGGGTGTTATGTTGCCATCACCATGTATGCATTATTTGTGGTTGCCAGCCACATCTTCTATGCTGGTACACAGAAAGGGAAGACAGATCACAGTAAACTTGTCATGTAATGGGCGTTGTGGAGCGATCTGCCGTTCTACTACACAATTTATAATAATATCATATGGGCAATAAATGTGTTTTTCAATAAATGTGAAGACTGAGTTGTTCTTTGCTTTTTCGATTTAAAAAGAAACAATTAGGTATTTCATTAGGAATTATGAGCGGCACGAGTCAATTTAACTGTCAAACTAAACAGTCTGTTCAAAAATAATTGAGACTGGGAAATATTTTCAGGTGAACATATTTTGCCAAAGATATACAACGGTGGATTCAGATGAGAATTAAATCGATGCATAGTTAACATTAAATTGTATGCATGCAGTAATAAAATTTGTATAAATCAATTTGAACGTTATTGAGATATTATCACCTGAACATTGTTCCAGTCTTAATTATTATTTTTAAACAGACTTTAGTTATGGTTCGTGTTGTGCTCGCAGTATTTCATGCAGTAATCCTGCGAGTACCAAGATTTTACGCGACCATTTTCAACCAACCAATCATGAAAATCCGTTTGATGTGATTGGCCAAAATTTTTTTACCGTTTTTGAAGTAGGTTGCAGCCTTACTAGATCCGGACGTCGAAAGAAGGATATGGAACACAACAGCAACTACAAAAAAGTTAATTGACTAAATACAAATAATACATGATCTAATATTAAACGATTATGTATGGTACTTACTCGAACTGGCTTCGCTTATTGTGTGCGGAGAGAGTTTTCCCACGGTGCCGCTCGTATCCTGAACAGCCACACCGGCATTTGACGGCAACAAAAATTGTCCCGCTCCCTGACAATGATTATTAGTGTCAACAGATATCCATTCCGAGCAAAGTTTATTTTATTTAAGAGCGTTGAAATATATTATATAAATTAAATGCATCAATTAAACTAAATTTCTAACATAAAATCTTGGAAAATTTTTTTTTGTTTTTGTTTTTAATTTATGTGAATGAAATTCTAAAATTATAAAAAATCAAAAAAAATTAATAAAATGAAAAAAATGGTTTCATGAGGATTCGACCTCCTCACATCTATCGAAGTGACTATACGTCTTAACCTATTGCGCCACGGCATCATCGGAGAATCAGATTCAAAAACACACATGTAAACAAATACTCCGTATTAAATCGAATCTAATTGGTTGATAAAATGAAGTCAGATTGTGTTGATTTGAGTGGTTACTTAATGGGGGGGCTTTTTTCTAATCCAACGAACAACTGTTGCAGCCACGTTGGGTTTACCTTTAAAACCGTTTATGTATAATAAAAAAAACTTTACCTATTTTATCACGCGGAGGCACAGAATTCAGCAAACGCAGCCGCGTAGAAAAGTGCCAAAGAATGCATTAATACAAAAGGAAAAATACTTATCCAAATCAAATTGAGAAAATGCGATGCGAAAGCCGCTTTTAATATGGTAAGTAAAAACACCCTTGAAAATAAAGTGGCAAATTTTTATAAAAGCAAAATAATAATATCAGTGTTTTGCTTTAATTATTGGGGTTTACATTACAACTCGACTGTGCGACACAACGGTCCCGAGTAAATTATGCGGTCTTTACTGCTCATAACAATTTAAAATTTTATTTATTTTATTTAAAATTTTTTCTCTAGCTATACTGTAAAGATTTAATTTATCATAGAGAAGTACAAAAAATTGGGTTTTGTTTGAATCGCTAAGAATTCTCAACGATTATTATTTCTTCATTACACTACAAAAATTTGGGATTATCAATACCTAAAAAATAACAGTGTTCGTGTTTCAGGGGTGATGTATTAACATTTGATATTGGTTAAAAAAGCAAAGAAACTTTTTTTATTTCTTAGAATTTTGCTTAATTTTTGATTATTTAAAACTATATTTAGGTTTCATTTATAAAATTTTTATTAAAAATTAGGTGAAAGTTTTCTCAGTGAGCCTGTTTGGCGGCGCTAAGCATTCATTTTTTAAAAAAACATGCTGAAATAACATTACTTTTTGGCTGGACACCACTGTGTATTGCTGAACTTACACTGAATAAAAAACATGCAAGAAACATGGTGTCAAGTATCTGATTTTAAGATGAAATAAAACTATCTATGTATGTTAAATATTTATATTTTTTCGTTGTTACATTTGGTTTTTTTTTACTAAAATCCTAGTATGAACCTATATATTTAAAAAACATGCAAAGACATGAAAAACATATGCAAAAATATGCCAGAAACATGCTGCAAAATAATACAAATAAAAACAAATTAAACTAAAAATACACTTGTATCATGCATAAATAAGTTAAAGCATGTTTGTTTTTAATTTATTGTGTTTTTACTGCTAAAATTTAAAGTGTCAATCTTTAAACAGGCAGAAACTTGTAAAAACATCTGAAAACGCTTAATTAAATACATGCCAGAAATTGTGCCAAAGTTTTGGCGGTGTTATCATAAAACAGAAATTCTTGGATACGCATGTTTCGTTTCTGCAAGGCTATAAACTTTCTTTATCATTTTTAACCAATTTTATTTATTTCGTATCTTTCCAATTAAATATGCTCTAAAATACTTCTTAAATGAAACATGTTATAAAATATTTTTAACGTGTTTAGTTGTTTATTTGAATTTTGTTTCTAATAATTTTTTTTTTTATCCTGTCACAATAATCCAGTTTTAACTAATTTCTTTGGAAAATTAGCTCAACTGTACTAGAATTAGTAATATAAGTTTTAACTTAATTTAGTTGCATTTGTTCAATCTTCAAAATCATTATAATTTCTACCATATACCAACGTTTTCTTGTTGTAAAAAAGTAAACCCAGTGTGGCTGCAACAATTATTCATTGGATTGAAAAATTCCCCCCATTAAGTAACCACGCAAATCACCAAAATCTGACGTCGCTTTATCAAACAAATACTCCCTATTAATTCAAATCTTTATTGGCTGAAAAAGTGACGTCAGATTCTCGTGATTTGAATGGTTAATTAATGGGGGGCATTTTTTAATCTAACGAACAACTGTTGCTGCCACGTTGGGTTTACCTTTAGTTTTGATTTCAGTATTGTAGATCTGGCCTAAATATTTTTTCAGCGAAACGTTGTACAAATAAATCTAAAAAAAACACGTCTTTAGTAAGATTTTGTTTTGCAGGGTGTTTTTACATACCTAATAAATTTCCACCTATTGAACCAGAAGAAGAACAAACGTATAGTAGAATAATTCTGATGTGGGTGTTTGTGTCATCAACCATATTTCGTCGTTACTCTGACACAAAGAGTCACAATTAGTATAAAATTAACGTGACTATGACTATTTTTGGTTAGATTATTTATGTGTTAAAATATAAAAAGAGTCACAATTACGAGTATTTTACAACGCTTATGACTCATTGTGCGAGAGTAACGACGATTCATAAGTTTATGCCAAGACAAAATATAATATTGCATTGTTAACTTTGGTGCCAATGAGTATGAGGACAAAATCCGCAATATTGGAACATCAATCGTTAATCCAAAGTCTATTGTCCCTGCGCAATAAGCGCAAACAATATTAATTCTTTGGCAAAATATAATTAGAAAAAGGTTTGTATCAAAGTCTTTAAACAAATGCCAATTAAACGTCTTTAAATCAAACGTCTTCAAACAATTGCGCCGTCTTTTCACAATTTCAAATTTTTGTAAAAAAAAACAAACTTTTTTTGTAATTTGGTTTTTCTTGCTTTTTTCTTCCCATTCTATGAAAAAACTTAGAAATAAAAAATACCAGATTTTTTCAAAATTGAGGCTTATCGTAAAAATGTTAAATTTTCTTGTTTTTTGCTCTAAAACATAAACTATAATTACAGTATATACTATGTTTTTGCCTAATAAGTATAAATAGCAAAATAAACTAAAATTTGAATTTTATAAATAGTAAAAAAACAAGTATTAGACTCACATGTTAAATGGGAATTATTAAGTGATTTTTTTGAAATAAAACCCGTGAAACACTTATTATTAAAAATAAAATATGGTTGGTGTCACACTACACCTAGTAGTAAGATGTTCAGGGTCGCTGATTGCGTTGTCCATTAAATAAGCAGAACACGCAAATAAAACTATTGTGACACTACCTAAAAATTGCAAATTAAACAGAGTTTGAATCTGTAGGAGATTAATAGCTGCGTGTTTCAAGTGTTTAGCAGGTTTTAATCCGATTCTCTCCTTGTCTTTAACGTAAGTGGGTAAAAACGTAGCTTTCCAATCTTCAATACGTTTGGGTATTGGCAACAAGCCCTACAAAAATTTGAAATGGTCAGTTTTCAGCTACTCGGGCCAGTTAAAGATGCCCAGGGCGAATTGTTGTTTATTATTATGGCCATAATTATTAACTAATGAGATGTAAACAAAACAATTAAACAAAGAAATTCTGTGTGAATTTTCAAGCTGAATACATGGAGTTTTGTACCACCTGAACAAAAATTCTGTAACAACTTTAGCGAGGTGAGGCGTATGTCACAACTAAAGCCACGTTTATACTTCAGTTGCGTCTGAAGAGTTCAAAGGATAGAATTTAAAAGTTCGATTAGAAGGGATTTAAAAATTTTTTTTGCATTTTTCTTGTTTTGGGTAAAGTATTTTAGGGCTTTTAAAAATTAAAAAAACGCTTTTAAATATTACTTAAAATCGAAATTTTGGTTTTTGTACTGAGTAAACTTTCAAAAAAGTATTTTCAACTTTAAAAAGATGTATTGCGAAAAATTTCGCGCTCATCACTAAAAAACTCAAAAATTAGGATTTTTTAATAATTGTTTATCCAAGGTGATCAAAAGCGTCACGACTGAAAAGCATTGCATAGCCTATTTTTGTGTTATTATTTAATGTTTTAAATTATTTTACCTGTAATACCGGAGATAAATGATGGAAAAATTAATATCCACAGTGGTGTACTGGGAAAAGAGGTCATGTAGAAAACGTACAAGGCTAAGATTCCATTACCCGCTAGTGATAAAAGGACAATCCGCTTTCGACCCACGCAATCGCTCCAAGACCCTGTAAATTAAGATTGTCTAGTTAAATAATATGGACAAATAATAATTATGACTAAAAATAAGACTGATAATTTATTTGTTTTAGTGTATTTATTAAAAAGTCTCAGTTTGATCTAACTTATTGTGGAAATAACTTTTTTTCGTTTTTAAACTTATTTTATTAAATTTATGCTCACTTTTGTCACAAAAAATTTAAAAAAAAAGAACAAGCGTATTTTTAGCTATTAATTTTAGCATCCTGAATGCAGCAGAGTTTAACAAAATATCTGTATAGATTTTAGTATTTTTGTGAAAACAACCTGCGATTTTCATCCCATTTTTTGTTAAACGTAGGAAGCGGAAAATCGGTCGGTAAAGGTGACAGTTTTTTTTCAGATTTGTCTATTTTGCGTCTGAAAATCCTGTGGAAAATCTGCGTCTGCGTTGAAAATTCATTCGAAATACACAATTTTAGAATAATAAAATTTGACTTTTTAACTTTTGAATAAAAATTTGCAAAACACAATAGACTTATATTCAGTCTTTTCTTAAATCACAACCAAGTGTGCCGATCGTTTTTACATTTGCTATGTTTCGCAAAAAAGGGGGGAAATGAAGTTTTTTTCACCAAAACACAATCAGAGATCAAAATTAAAACTAAAAATACGTTAAAATAAAGCTAAAAGTACAATAATACTTTGGTGTTAAATTTTCTGTCGACATTTTTCTACACTTCGTATTTTTGGAAAGAAAATTTTTAGACTTTTGTACGGCAAACGCAATATATCAACAAATACTGCACCAATGTTATCAATCAAAGAATCAAATCAAAGTAAAAAATGGCCGCTTTTTACGTGAAGTTTTTGCAACTTAAATTGTTATATATATTGAAAAATATTTCAAGTGCACAAAATCAAAAAGATTCCATCTTGGAGACATATCTCCTGAACTGAAGATATTTTGACAAAAAAGTTTCTGGACTTTTGGGGCCAGGGGTACGTTTTTTATAAAAAAAGTATTAAAATCGAAAAAAAAGTTTGACTCTGTATCGCGCTAACCCTATTTACAAAATCCAACCTGGTGTGTTTTTTAACGGGGTGTGTTTTTATTCCGCCTGTGAAATTTTTTAAAATTCTTAAATTACAGGGTACCTGACTTTATTTTAGTCAGCCTTAATTTCGGAAACCGCCGGTTTTTCTTCCACACGCAAAGTTAGGCAACGAACTGAGTATGGATAAACAGATCGTTACGTCATCTATATCTAGCCATACGCAGATTATTTAATAATTTTATGCATGGCAAAAATAACAGCCGGTGGCCGTAATTAAGGCTAGCTGAAATAAAGTCAGGTCCCCTAGTCCTCTTTTAAAGCGCTAATCTCCCTCACCATTGCACTACCGCCCCCTTCTTACCGAGAAGTATATTAGCGAATGCGGCGGGGACGGCAGAGCCCAACAGGACGTAAACACCCCATAGAGCCCCTTCTTTTTGAACGGAGTCCTCTATTGCGGGGAAGTTCTCCATATTTTCGCAACGCAAACCGGGAACGTCTCGAAAGTTCTGGTGGCATATCGCTCTAAATCCGAAATTGACAGTATAGGTAAAAATACAACGCGTTATTTTAAATCGAATATATCAGTTGATTAATTAATAAGAAAGTTAACCAGTTCTTTAAGAATCGCTAGTGGTGGATTCAAATAAAAAAATTTAATTTCTACAATATTTGCCCAAAAATCGCTCGTCTTAACGTAGTCCACACAATTTAAAGACCTTTTGTTCTCAAAATCAAAAATTGTAAGAAAACATCCTCGAAATTTTTTTCGCTTTCTTGAAAAAAATAGCAAACAGTTATGAAAATTGAATTAAACGGGTTGCCCACGACTCGCTCCCGCGGACTTGCTCCCGGCCCAACTCGCTCCCAGCCCAACTCGCTCCCGACCCAACTCGCTTCCAGCCCAACTCGCTCCCGACCCAACTCGCTCCCGGCCCATCTCGCTCCCGGCCCAACTCGCTCCCGGCCTAACTCGCTCCCGGCCCAACTCGCTCCTGGCCCAACTCGCTCCCAGCCTAACTCGCTCCCAGCCCAACTCGCTCCCAGCCCATCTCGCTCCCGGCCCAACTCGCTCCCCGTGCCCCAACTCACTCCCCGGCCCAGCTTCGGCTTTTTTTGTGTTCTTTTTCCCCCGGCCCAACTCGCTCCCGGCCCCAACTCGCTCACGACGATCTCGGCTCCGAGCCCCTCGCTCCTGCTTCCTCGCTCCCGGGCCCCCCGCGAGCCCCGCCCGACCCCGCTCTCGTTCCAATTCCTCCGGCCGACTCGCTTCGCCGACTCCACTCGGCCTCACTTGCTCCGGCTACTCCTTCTTGCCGCTCGCTCCGGGTCTAACTCGGCTCCCCAGCCCCTACTTGTCTGCCTACCTCCGCCCCGCGGACCCCTCCGCCCGGCCCTAACTTTTTTTATAACTCCTCGCTCCCCACCCAAATGTGCTAGCTGACCTCGCCCCCCGCTCAGCGGCCCCCGGCCTCACACGCTCCGGCCATAGCCTTTTTGCCTCACTTTGTGCCAATGCTTTGCTCAACTCCCGCCCAACTTGCTCCCGGCCCAAATCGCTGCCTAAGCCTATAAGAAATATAAAAAAGTTTATAAGAAAGTATATAAGGGATGAAAAGAAAAAAAGATGGGCCGGGAGCGAGTTGGGTTGGTAGCGAGTTGGGCTGGGAGCCAGTTGGGCTGGGAGTGAGTTGGGCCGGGAGGGAGTTGGGCCGGGAGCGAGTTGGGCCGGGAGCAAAATGGGCCGGGAGCGAGTTGGGCTGGGAGCGAGTTGGGGCGGGAGCGAGTTGGGCTGGGAGCGAGTTGGGCTGGGAGCGAGTAGGGCAGGGAGCGAGTAGGGCTGGGAGTAGTTGGGCGGGAGGTTGAACTCGGGAAGCGAGTTGGGCGAGGAGCGAGTGGCCGGGAGCGAGTTGGGCCAGGAGCGAAATGGGCCGGGAGCGAGTTGGGCCAGGAGCGAGTTGGGCCGGGAGCGAGTTGGGCCAGGAGCGAGTTGGGCTGGGAGCGAGTTGGGCCAGGAGCGAGTTGGGCTGGGAGCGAGTTGGGCCAGGAGCGAGTTGGGCTGGGAGCGAGTTGGGCCAGGAGCGAGTTGGGGCCGGGAGCGGTCGGCCAGGTTGGCCGGGAGTGAGCGGGCCGGGAGCGAGTTGGGCCGGGTGCGAGATGGGCTGGGAGCGAGTTGGGCTGGGAGCTAGTTAGGCTGGGAGCGAGTTGGGGCCAGGAGTGGAGCCGGGCCGGAGCCGTTAGGCCGGGAAGCGAGTTGGGCCGGGAGCGAGATGGGCGGGAGCGGAGTTGGGTCGGGAGCGAGTTGGGCCGGAAGCGAGTTGGGTCGGGAGCGAGTTGGGCTGGTAGCGAGTCTGCCTACACCGCCAGCGAGTCGTGGTACCCGTTTCATTCAATTTTTCATAACTGTTCGCCATTCTTCAAGAAAGCGAAAAAATTTCGAGGATGCTCTCTTACAATTTTTGATTTTGAGAACAAAAAGGTTCTTTAAAATTGCGTGGACTACGTCAAGACGAGCGATTTTTGGGCAAATATTGTAGAAATTAATGTTTTATTTGAATCTACCACTAGTGATTCTTAAAGAACTGGTTAACTTTTCTTATTAATTAATCAACTGATATATTCTATTAAATAACGCGTTGTATTTTTTTACCTATACTGTCAATTTCGGATAGAATATGCCACCAGAACTTTCGAGATGTTCCGGTTTGCGCCTCGGCGAAAATATGGAGAATCCCGCAATAGAGGACTCCGTTCAAAAGAGGGGCCCAATGGGGTTTACGTCCTGTTGGGCTCTGCCGTCCCCGGCCGCATTCGCTAGTATACTTCTCGGTAAAAAGGGGGCGGTAGTGCCAATGGTGAGGGGAGATGAGCGCTTTAAAAGAGGACTTAGGGGACCTAACTTTATTTCGGCTAGCCTTACTTACGGCCACCGGCTGTTATTTTTGCCATGCATAAAATTATTAAATAAATTCTGCGTATGGCTAAATATAGATGACGTAACGATTTGTTTATCCATAATCAGTTCGTTGCCGTAACTTTGCGTGTGGAAGAAAAACCGGCGGTTTCCGAAATTAAGGCTGACTAAAATAAAGTCAGGTACCCTGGTAATTTTAGAATTTTAAAAAATTTACATGCGGAATATAAAAATACACTTGTTAAAAAACACACCAGGTTGGATTTTGTAAATAGGGGTAGCGCGATACAGAGTCAATATTTTTTTTCGATAAAAAAAAAAAAAAAAAAAAAAAAAAAAGAAAAAAAGTAAAAAAAAACCAGAAAAAACTTTTTGCAAAAAATCTTCAGTTTCAGGAAATATATCTCCAAGATGGAATCTTTTTGATTTTGTGCACTTGAAATATTTTTCAATATATATAACAATTTAAGTTGCAAAAACTTCATGTAAAAAGCGGCCAGTTTTTACTTCTATTTGATTCTTTGATTGATAACATCGGTCAGTATTTGTTGAAATATTGTGTTTTTGCCGAACAAAATTTCTAAAAATTTTCTTCCAAAAAAATACGAAGTGTAGAAAAATGCTCCACAGAAAATTTAACACCAAATTATTTATTGTACTTTTTCAGCTTTCTTAAAATGTATTTTTTAATTTTACTTTTGAGATCTCTAAATATGTTTGGCCATGAAAAAAACTTTATTCCCCCTTTTTGCGAAAACATAGCAAATGTAAAAACGATCGGCACCTTGGTTGTGATTTAAGAAAAGATGAATATAAGTCTATTGTGTTTTGCAATTTTTTTTGCAAAAGTTAAAAAGTCAAATTTTATTATTTTCTAAAATTGTGTATTTCAAATCAATTTTCATCGTATAACGCAGATTTTCCACAGGATTTTTCGGACGCAAAATAGGACAAATCTGAAAAACTGTCACTTTTACCGACCGATTTGCCGCTTCTTACGTTTTGGCGGAAAAATGGGATGAAATCTCGCAGTTTGTTTTCACAAGAATACTACAAATGTATACAGATATTTTTGTTAAATTTCTGTACTGCATTCAGGATGCTAAAATTAATAGCTAAGAATTGCGCTTTTTGTTCTTCTTTTTTTAAATTTTTTGTGACAAATTGAGCATAAAATTAATAAAATAAGTTTAAAAACGAAAAAAAGTTATTTCCACCGAGAATAAGTTAGATTTAAACTGAGAACTTTTTAATAAATACACCAAAAATAAATAAATTTATCAGTCTTATTTTTAGTCATAATTAATTATTTGTTCGATATTATTTAACTAAGACAATCTACTAATTTACAGGCTCTTGGAGCGATTGCGTGGGTCAAAAGCGGATTGTTCTTTAATAAGGTACTAGTGGGTACATGGAATCTTAGCCTTGTACGTTTTCTACATGACCTCTTTTCCGAGTACACCATTCTTGCTGGATATTAATTTTTCCATCAGTTATCTCCGGAATTAACAGGTAAAATAATTTTAAAACATTAAATAATTAGCACAAAAAAAAATAGGCTATGCAATGCTTTTCAGTCGTGACGCTTTTGATCACCCACTTGGATAAACAATTATTAAAAATCCTAATTTTGGAATTTTTTAGTGATGAGCCCGAAATTTTTCGGCAATGCTCACTCTTTTTAAGGTTGAAAATACTTTTTTTCGAAAGGTTTACTCAGGTACCCAAAAAGCCAAAATTTCAATTATCAGTAATATTTAAAAGCGTTTTTTAATTTTTAAAAGCCCGAAAATACTTTACCCAAAACAAGAAAAATGACAAAAAATTTTTTTAAATTCCTTCTAATCAAACTTTTCAAATTCTATCCTTTGAACTCTTCAGACGCAACTGAAGTATAAACGTGGCTCTTAGTTGTGACATGGTGCTCCTCACCTCGCTAATGTTGTTACAGAATTTTTTGTTCCGGTGGTACAAAACTCCATGTTTTCATCTTGAAATTTAACACATATTTTCTTCTCGTTTAATTGTTTTTTGATTTGCATCTCATTAGTTAATAATTATGGCCATAATAATAAACAACATCTCGCCTGGGCATCACAACTGGCCCGAGTAGCTGAAACCGACCATTTCAAATTTTTGGTAGGGCTTGTTGCCAATACCTAAACGTATTGAAGATTGGAAAGCTATGTTTTTACCCACTTTCAAGTTAAAGACAAGGAGAGAATCGGATTAAAATTTCTGCTCAAACACTTGGGAACACGCAGCTATTAATCTCCTACGGGATATCAAACTCTTGTTTTTAATTTGCAATTTTTAGGTCATGTTGTCACAATAGTTTTTTTTTGCGTGTTCTGCTTATTTTAATGGACAACGCGAAGTGGCCGCGACCCTGAACATCTTTGATGCAGGTGTCAGTGTGACACCCAACCATATTTTATTTTAATAATAAAGTGTTTCACGCGGTTTATTTCAAAAAAATCATTTAATAATTTCCCATTTAACATGTGTAGTCTAATACTTGTTGTTTTCACCATTTATAAAATTCAAATTTTCAGTTTATTTTGCTATTTATTCTTATTAGGCAAAAAACATAGTATATACTGTAATTATAGTTTATGTTTTCGAAAAAAAAACAAGAAAATTTAACATTTTTACGATATAGCCTACATTTTGAAAAAATACGGTATTTTTTATTTCTAAGTTTTTTTTTCCATCGAATGGGAAGAAAAAAGCAAGAAAAACCAAATTACAAAAAAAGTTTGTTTTTTTTTACAAAAATTTGAAATTGTGAAAAGACGGCGCAATTGTTTGAAGACGTTTGATTTAAAGACGTTTAATTGGCATTTGTTTAAAGACTTTGATACAAACCTTTTTCTAATTATATTTTGCCAAAGAATTAATATTGTTTGCGCTTATTGCGCAGGGACAATAGACTTTGGATTAACGATTGATGTTCCAATATTGCGGATTTTGTCCTCATAATCATTGGCACCAAAAGTTAACAATGCAATATTATATTTTGTCTTGGCATAAACTTATGAATCGTGGTTACTCTCGCACAATGAGTCATAAGCGTTGTAAAGTACTCGTAATTGTGACTCTTTTTATATTTTAACACATAAATAATCTAACCAAAAATAGTCATAGTCACGTTTAATTTTATACTAATTGTGACTCTTTGTGTCAGAGTAACGACGAAATATGGTTGATGACACAAACACCCACATCAGAGTAATTCTACTATACGTTTGTTCTTCTTCTGGTTCAATAGGTGGAAGTTTCTTAGGTATGTAAAAACCCCCCTGCAAAACAAAATCTTACTAAAGACGTGTTTTTTTTAGATTTATTTGTACAACGTTTCGCTGAAAAAATATTTAGGCCAGATCTACAATACTGAAATCAAAACTAAAGGTAAACCCAACGTGGCAGCAACAGTTGAGCGTTAGATTAAAAAAATGCCCCCCATTAATTAACCATTCAAATCACGAAAATCTGACGTCACTTTTCAGCCAATAAAGATTTGAATTAATAGGGAGTATTTGTTTGATAAAGCGACGTCAGATTTTGGTGATTTGCGTGGTTACTTAATGGGGGGAATTTTTCAATCCAATGAATAATTGTTGCAGCCACACTGGGTTTACTTTTTTACAACAAGAAAACGTTGGTATATGGTAGAAATTATAATGATTTTGAAGATTGAACAAATGCAACTAAATTAAGTTAAAACTTATATTACTAATTCTAGTACAGTTGAGCTAATTTTCCAAAGAAATTAGTTAAAACTGGATTATTGTGACAGGATAAACAAAAAAAATTATTAGAAACAAAATTCAAATAAACAACTAAACACGTTAAAAATATTTTATAACATGTTTCATTTAAGAAGTATTTTAGAGCATATTTAATTGGAGAGATACGAAATAAATAAAATTGGTTAAAAATGATAAAGAAAGTTTATAGCCTTGCAGAAACGAAACATGCGTATCCAAGAATTTCTGTTTTATGATAACACCGCCAAAACTTTGGCACAATTTCTGGCATGTATTTAATTAAGCGTTTTCAGATGTTTTTACAAGTTTCTGCCTGTTTAAAGATTGACACTTTAATTTTAGCAGTAAAAACACAATAAATTAAAAACAAACATGCTTTAACTTATTTATGCATGATACAAGTGTAGTTTTAGTTTAATTTGTTTTTATTTGTATTATTTTGCAGCATGTTTCTGGCATATTTTTGCATATGTTTTTCATGTCTTTGCATGTTTTTTAAATATATAGGTTCATACTAGGATTTAGTAAAAAAAAAACCAAATGTAACAACGAAAAAATATAAAATATTTAACATACATAGATAGTTTTATTTCATCTTAAAATCAGATACTTGACACCATGTTTCTTGCATGTTTTTTATTCAGTGTAAGTTCAGCAATACACATTGGTGTCCAGCCAAAAAGTAATGTTATTTCAGCATGTTTTTTTAAAAAATGAATGCTTAGCGCCGCCAAACGGGCTCACTAGAAAACTTTCACCTAATTTTTAATGAAATTTTATAAATGAAACCTAAATATAGTTTTAAATAATCAAAAATTAAGCAATTCTAAGAAATAAAAAAAGTTTCTTTGCTTTTTTAACCAATATCAAATGTTAATACATCACCCCTGAAACACGAACACTGTTATTTTTAGGTATTGATAATCCCAATTTTTGTAGTGTAATGAAGAAATAATAATCGTTGAGAATTCTTTAGCGATTCAAACAAAACCCAATTTTTTGTACTTCTCTACGATAAATTAAATCTTTACAGTATAGCTAGAGAAAAAATTTTAAATAAAATAAATAAAATTTTAAATTGTTTCGAGCAGTAAAGACCGCATAATTTACTCGGGACCGTTGTGTCGCACAGTCGAGTTGTAATGTAAACCCCAATAATTAAAGCAAAACACTGATATTATTATTTTGCTTTTATAAAATTGCCACTTTATTTCAAGGGTGTTTTTACTTACCATATTAAAAGCGGCTTTCGCATCGCATTTTCTCAATTTGATTTGGATAAGTATTTTTCCTTTTGTATTAATACTTTTGGCACTTTTCTACGCGGCTGCGTTTATGAATTCTGTGATTCCGCGTGATAAAATAGGTAAAGTTTTTTTTATTATACATAAACGGTTTTAAAGGTAAACCCAACGTGGCTGCAACAGTTGTTCGTTGGATTAAAAAAAGCCCCCCCATTAAGTAACCACTCAAATCACGAGAATCTGACTTCATTTTATCAACCAATTAGATTCGATTTAATACGGAGTATTTGTTTACATGTGTGTTTTTGAATCTGATTCTCCGATGATGCCGTGGCGCAATAGGTTAAGACGTATAGTCACTTCGATAGATGTGAGGAGGTCGAATCCTCATGAAACCATTTTTTTCATTTTATTAATTTTTTTTGATTTTTTATAATTTTAGAATTTCATTCACATAAATTAAAAACAAAAACATCTTTTGTTTTCTTCTTTTTGTCAATTTGTTGAATTTTTTGTCATTTGGATATTCTAAAAATATAATACTGATAATTCACAAATAATTTTTATGTAAGTAAAAAACCGTAATTTTTGCTATGTTTTGCAGTTGGTTTACTACTGAACGTTTTGCAGTGAAAATTATCGGGAGAAAGCTTAACATTTGAGTTATAAATTATAACTTGCACAGACAAATTAAATTTCCTATAAATTGCTGATCTTGTGTGAACGAAAAAAATTTCTCTGCATGAAAGTCATGTGGGCGTGTCTAATTTAGTCACGTGAGCTACGTTTGGTTTACCTTTAGTTTATTTATAATGAATATATAATGCAAAACTTGTTAATTTATACCCTTAAACACGGAATCTTTTTAATCAATGTTAAAAATTTTTTATAATTTAGTAAGTAAAAAACCGTAATTTTTGACATGTTTTGCAGTTGATTTACTACTGAACGCTTTGCAGTGAAAATTATCAGGAGAAACCTTAAAATTTGATTTATAAATTATAACTTGCACAGACACTTTTCTATAAATTGCTGATCTTGTGTGAACGAAAAAATTTCTCCGCATGAAAGTCATGTGGGCGTGTCTAAATTAGTCACGTGAGCTACATTGGGTTTACTTTTAGTTTATTTATAATGAATATTTGACAAAGCTCGTTAATTTATACCCTTAAACACGGAATCTTTTTAATCAATGTTAAAAATTTTTTATAATTTAATTTAGTTGATTTTTTAAAATTTGGATTGATGGACTAACAAAATTGATTTTATTTTTATCAAAGATCACTTGAATTTATGAAATTTGTTCAATAATTTAAACGTAGACGTTATTTATTATGTTTTACAGTAATTAGTTAAATATTTATAAATGTTTTTTTTTGAAGTGTGTGAGGCGCAGCTATATGACAACCAAAATCTCAGCACTTACGGAACTTTGGATGATTCGAAAAATTCCGAAAAAATATTGCCTTCATCAAATAAACCGTTGCAACTATTGAAGGACGGGTTTCACACCCTTACCAAACCACGTGAAGGATATTACCGCTGTTTTT
>JASAMX010027567.1:0-37709 GCA_030248175.1 Microlaimidae sp. YZB2_3 | reverse complement strand
AAATGTAGTTTTTCGGCGTCAATTAAAAGAAAATTAAATGAAAATTAAAAAAATTGATAGGTTATTTTTAAACGAAAGTTTGGAAATAGTTAGATGTAGGCTTTTACCATTTTTTTTTTATTATAAACCATTAAAAAAGGACTTCAGGATTTTTTTACTATATATTTTTGTAAAAAAAGCCTTTTTTGCAATTTAAAAAAAATCCTGAGATCATTTTGAACCCAAACCACCTCTGAAAGTTGCCCCCTACATTACCCTAATTTATTATAAAATTTCGCCCAAAAATAACCAATCAATTTTTTTTAAAAGGCCTTATTGTGGTTTTCAGGGGTAGAATCCATGGACATCTGTTGCGAACTGGACAAACTTTTCGGTGATGTTTTTATAACCACTGGATAGCACAGATTCTTAACTTTTTATAGCACCCCACTTTTATGGGCCAAAAATTAATATTTATAATGATATGCGACTTGTAGTCCAAAAGGTCAAAACTGTGAAGTTCTACCTTAAGCTCATAATCATTGAAATGCCTGAAATGTACACACTAAGGTGTTCAGTAAAAGAGCGAAGTTAGTAGAGAAACAAAACTAAATATTCTCAATCTCATAGTTGAAGGTTTGCATAAGGTTGAGGCACTTATGTGTATGTCAATCAAAAATAGTAAATCAAACTAATTGTTTCAATGGTTTATTCATCGACATACCGAAATAGCAGGTTCCCAACTGTAGAATGTTGATTGACTTTTACAAACTGAAATAAGATTAAAGTGGGTTTACGAGAGGATGATTCACTTCAAATAGGGCAAGCCCATGACAAAACTGCGCGGTTATAAAAGGTTGCACAACGTGGTGTCCCCCATCACGGCGAACACGACATTTGCAAACGCATTTGTATCCACTCAGCGCTGATTGGCTGTATATTTTCTGGTCGGATTTAATTGGTCCCTGTTACCCCGTCCAATCTAGAAGTGGATCAGCCTGGTGTAAACTAAACTGTCTTTAGTCACTGTGCGTTCAGTTCACTAGAATTAAAAAGTGACTCAACCTCATGCAATTTGTCTTTACTGAACACCCACATAAGAATTATAAAGATGCAAACCTGGCGACGCGATTTATGTATTTAATTATTTTATAATGTAGTTCTTTTCTATTAATTCAATTTTTATTACCTTTATTTTAGCATTATTTACTAATCAAATAAGAATTTACGCAACGACAAATACATACGTGTGTGACACTAAATTATCATCGTGAATAAAAATATATTAAGAGCATCAATATATATTAAACCATCAGAGATCGAGACGCTTACCAAATATAAGAAATTTTGATATTGTTCTTTCAAAAATCATTTAACAAAATAATATGAGAAAATGAACAAAAGTGACACATTTAAACCAAGTAAAAACGACAAGTGCATATTGTAACTAGAATTCTGCAATGTGAATTCAAACAAAATTTTGGACGTGGTTTGGATTATATATGGTTGTGGTTTGGATTTGATTATATGTGGTTTGGATTATATATGAATTGAGCTTTTTAAAGGGTGCCACAAACAAGTTAGATATTATATCATTCTCTGGGAAAGACTTCGGGTTCGGACACAAAGCGCGCGCTATAAAGTTTGTTTATATTTACATGTAACGCGCGCAACAGCCATTGTCCTAAATTAGGATGCACCCGAAATTGTGTCAGATTTCTTACCGCATAAAGAAAAAGTAAGTAACTTAACCAGGACACAGCTAATTTTTGAAAGTGGCCGTTAAACGTTTTATGACTACATTATTATGTGTAACACACGCAAAAGCCACTGTCCCATCTCAAAGTTAAATGATTAAACCTAGTCTATACAAATTGCGGGACAATCAAAAAACTGAATGCAACTTAATTCACTAACTAATAATTCAGCTAAATAAATTATTTATGAACTAATTAAAAGAATATAAATAAATAAATATTAATAAATAAAACAATAAATAAAAAAACGCGAAATAATTCGGTTCCTAGACTTCAGCGGTGTGTGTTACGCTCGTTTAGGAAACAATCAGCGTGTTCACCATGTACATATGTACTGACCTCTTTGTTTTACGTGTGTGTGAGTGCGTGATCCATTTTGTTTTGTGGTATAACCTGCTTACTTTTAATCGAAACCTTAATCGAAACCTTAATTTAATCTTAATCGAAACCGGTTTCGATTAAATTAATCGAAACCTATATCAATATTAATTTTAACCTTAATTTTAACCTATATCGATACTAAATTCGATAATTTCGATTAAATTAAAGATTAAATTAATTTAAATTTAGGTTTCAATTAAGATTAAATTAGTTCAAAAACTAGTATCGATTAAGGTTTCAGTTAAGGTTTCAATTAATCTTTTCAATCCCTATTTCTAACATGCTTAATTATAAAAATTAACTAAAAAAACTAAAATAGGGTAGTGCATTTCATTTCGGCACTTTTTCGTTTTTCCAACTGTAACTTCCAATCTCAGTTATGCAGAATATAAAACGCTAACCTCAGTAGACTGGGATGCAGCGGATCCAGATGATAATGAAGATAAAGTATTTCAAGTTTAAAAAACGGGGGGGAGGGGGGTGGGAGAGTGGGCAGGGGGTGTGGTTGTGGCATGCAAGCGCAGTGCGACTTTCCAAGTACAAATTTGCTAAGAAAAATCAATGTTTTTAGTTTTGTCCTTTGGCGTATCTGTGTGTTAGTCATATATATATAGGGTAGTGCATTTAATTTCGGCACTTTTTCGTTTTTCCAATGTAACTTTTCACTGTATGGCCCGATTTTCATGTTTGATAGCTCATTTTAAAGCTTTCACAATACTGCGTTGCGTCATAAAAGTTTTACTGTACGAAAATTGTTTTTTTACTTAATTAAATCAGTTTTTAAAAAAACGGAAAATTGCCGAAATTAAATGTGTGTATTTAATTTTGGCACTTTACAAACAATCGATTGTTTCTCAGTTAAAAAATAATCATTTTCAAAAATTTTAAAGCCTATCCTTATTTCCAGACAGTTTTCTTTAATTTAAGCTTCTACTTGTTGTTTAACGTGTAACTGGCAAAAAGTTACAGCTGAAATGCCAAATGTCATCAAAATGAGCAAAATTTGGGAAAAAAGTGTATTTAATTTCAGCACCTTTTAAAAGGACCTCCTTAATCGAGTTTAAGTGCAGTGCTATGACCCCTACACATTTCAACGTTGTCTTTTAACTATTTACAACTACAATTTAACACCCGACCACTTAATTCAACCCGTTTTTACCTACAGCAATATGTGTGCCAAAATTACACTATTTTATTTTATAACGATTGCTCACCACAGACGCAACGTAAAACCACGGGGACTAAAAATTCGGAAAATAGACTAAATTTTACCAGGGCAGTTTAATTTTTAAACCAATTTATTGCGTAATCATGAAATGCCCATGTACTAAAAATGAGTAACAATTTTATTTTTTATAATCACACAATTTCACATGAAAATACCATAACATAACAAATAAAAAAGCTAACGACAGTCAACTACATATAAATAGCTCTCATTTGAGCTATCAAACGTCGTATTCCGTCCAGGATTACCAAAAATATAGTCCAAAATCAAAATGCCCAATTTGGAAAAATGCCGAAATTAAATGCACTACCCTAATTTTGACATGTTAAACTTAAATAATTCACAAACGAAGCGAACACAACTTAATTAATGTAAACTGAGTAATGGAAAAGAACAAATGTGTAAAAAATAACTATAAAAAATTAATTATACAATTATAAAAATTTTTAACAAGTCTTAAAGTAAAGGTAAGCGTAAACGTGAAGGTGTTACCTGAACCAAAACATAACAAAACTAATAAAAAAGTTTTAGAGTAGTTTTGTATCTAATTTTGACTCAATTATAGCTGTTAGTATGGAAATATCTAGCATTACAAAATTTTGGGTCCGCGGTCCTGGGGCGCGAAATCTGAATTTGTTATGAAACCAATGATTCTTACCAAGGTTTTTAGAAACCGGAGATAAAACGACAGTATTAAAACAATTTCGAATACTTTTGGCAACTTCTGACCATTATTCAGAGCTATTTTAAGCATTAATAAGGTTTTTCATATGTATTAAAATTTATTTTGGTTAGCCAGAAAAAAAAACATTTCATAATGCTATAATTTAATACAAAAAAGCACGTCAAAATTTTTCAAATAGATGTTCTATTATTTGTGCTATTCTAATTTCAAAAATAATACAACAAAATGCATTTTGAGAGGAACTTTGTTTCGTGGTGGGACTGCCGACCCTATTTTTGTAATGCTTGGTAGGTCCATTATTACAGCAATTTATATTTGTTATCGAAGATCTACCTATCTAACAAAAATTTTCTACTGAATATATATGTTTTGAGAGTGTCTAAAAGAAGTGTTCAGCTTCAAACTGTTTTTGTAAACAAAAAATCTTTCAAGATATATAAAGGCAATGTGATGTGAACTTTGAGGTACCCGCTTTTGGAATAAAAATATTGATTCATAGAGATTATGGATGGACTGCTAAATTACTAAAATTGAAGTTTTAAATAAGGTTTCTAATAGCAGTTTTTGGCTCTATTTTCAAAAATTTTTTTGGGGGGCTAAAGCCCCCATGGTTAGGGGGGGGGCTCCGCCGCCCCTAACCCCCCCCCCGTTTAGCACTTTTTTTAATGATGACAATTGTGCCCCACCTTTTCTAGCTCCGGCCCCCCCAGTCAACCATTTCTGGCTACGCCCCTGACTAAAAGTTTTTATTTTGTGTACAGTGTGCAAACTAAATAGTTTGTTTTTAGTCGGTTTATTTTTTTGTTTCCCGCGGTTGTGCTATTTTATGTG
This sequence comes from Microlaimidae sp. YZB2_3, assembly GCA_030248175.1. Lineage (NCBI taxonomy): Eukaryota > Metazoa > Nematoda > Chromadorea > Desmodorida > Microlaimidae > Microlaimidae sp. YZB2_3. Next base: position 32,848 of record JASAMX010027567.1, on the reverse strand, counting down.
CAGTATATGCGCATATATGCGTACAAGATTGCCAAAAAAGTGCAGTGTGCTTCAAAATGCAGTGCGTTCGAGTTAGCATGCTAGGATATGCGCAAAAACACTGGTACATTTTTAGCAGTGCCCATTTACACGACACATGCCTCAATAAGAACAGTTGTTTTGCCATTTTATGCGCACAACACTTAATGGCAGTGCTCAAAAAATGGCACCAAATAGTTTCGCTTCTGAGACTGAGTGTCATATTTTTCCTTAATATAATATATAGTATTATATATTTTTCATGAATGTTCCATATAATTTGACATAGACAAACCAAACATAGCTGCTCTAGTTTGCTCACGTGTCTAATTTAGATACGTCACATGACTTTGCGGAAAATATTTTTCGTTCACACAACATAAGCGATTTTTTGAAAATTCAATACATCTGCAATTTGCAATGCAATGCAAATTGCAATGCAATTCAATAATTTGCATATTAATACAATATGCAAATTATATACATCAAATTTTAAGGTTTCTCCTGATAGCTTTCACTGCAAAGCGTTCAGTAGACCAATTACAGGTACTAGTAAAATAAAAACAGTAAATAGTAAAAATTACCGTTTTGTACTTACATAAATATTATTTGTGAATTATTAATATTAAAATATTATAGAATATCCAAATCCAAATGATCCAAATCCAAAAATTCGAAAAATTGACAAAAATCAGGGAACAAACAATCTTTTTGTTGTGAATTATTTCTAAAATTATAAAAAAATTAAAACAAGTTTATTAAAATGAAACTATTTCAAGATGATTTTATGGGGTTTCGACCTACTCTGTCAAAGCGACTACGCTTAACCAATCGCACCACGGCACCATGAGAGAAGCAAGTTTAAAAGAAGATATATAACCAAATATTCTGAGTTGAATTTAATCTAATTGTCTGAAAAAATGACAATTCTCGTGATTTGAGTGGTTACTTAATAGGCAACATTTTTTAATTCAAATATTGCAGTCATATTGGGTTTACCTTTAATCTATTATAAAATGAATCCAAAACTACAAAATTTATTTGACTTAGTTGATTTTTTTGCCAAAATTTTACATCTGTAAATGTCTTAGGATAACTGACTTAATTTCGGCCACCTTTCTTTTATTTTGTTGGATAAGTTTTTTTCTGATTTTTCAATCTACCCAAAATTTGGTCTAAAAATCAAACGATATTCCAGTGCAAAGTTTGTTATTCCAGTGCAAAATTTTAAAATTTCTGTTACACTTAAAGAACAGTTGAGGTTTAAAGTTTTTTTATAGTGGCCGAAATTAAGGCGCGAGCCATTAACTTCTGCTGCCTAGAAAAAACTGGCTATTACCTATTGCCTAAAGGAACAATTTTAAATTTTTAAAGGTTGAAATTTATCCTTAGGTAATGTTCTTAGTACATATAACTTAATTTTTTCCCGTTTGCAAACTTTAATAGTTATTAGCAAGACTTAATATAATTATTACAAAACCTTAAAATCTTTAATGACCTGTATTTTTTGTTGAATTTTTGTTTTTGGCTTAAAAATCCGTCAAAAAGTTATACGAGCCAAAAAAATTCCTTATAAATACGGTAGTACGATGATATTCAAAAACAGCAAAAAATTGCAGGTTCTTTAAACTAAATTTTAAGGTGGCCGAAGTTAAAAGAATTTTAAAATGCGCAGTTAGTTAAACGCATAGCAAAGTGATTTTGAAGAAAATATTAAAACATGAAAATTCACAACTTTAAGCCTTAAATAGAAAATATATAGTGCTTCGTTCTAAGTTTGATACTGTTTAAACACAAAACCAAAATTAAGAAAATCACAAAAAATTCACTTTTTGTATGAAATGTTGATAATGCTGAATAACACAAATAAAAAACTTTTGCAAAAACACTTTATTTAACATTCATCCAGTTACTTTTGTGGTGCTTCTTTTGTGTTTTAAAAATAATCCAATTTTTTTAACACCCCAAATTGGTGACCAAAATTAAGGCCTGGCCGGTGTCGCAGAATAGATCTTCCCCCTATTTTTCTTCCCCCCGGAAGATTTATTCTAGTGCGCTCTAGAATAGATCTTCCCCCCGGAAGATTTATTCTGGTGCGCTCTAGAATAGATCTTCCCCCCGGAAGATTTATTCTGATTTACGCCAGAATAGATCTTCCCCCCTCAGAATAGTTATTCCCCCCGGAAGATCTATTCTGGTTCAAACACCAGAATAAATCTTCCCCCCTCAAAAATTTGCATAAATTTCAAAAATGATACGCGAGAATTTGTTAGGGCAATTTTAAAAACATAATTTTTTACACAGAAGGTTAAAATGTTACATTTAGAAAAAAAAGTCTGTTTTTTGTATTTTTATATAAATCAACTTTAGTTTTAATTGTTGTTAATTCAAAAAACAGTTGAGTATTGACATTAATAATTAAGTATTATTTAGTTGGTTTTCGGAGATAAAAAATACGTTTGCATTAGTTTGTTTGTTTGAGTATGTAAAAAAATATGCCATAATTAAATAAACTGAATATTTTTTAAGTAAATTAATATCGTGAAAAGGCTTTTTTTAAGTTTATCAATTTTTAAGACAAAGTATAATAAAAAAAGACATGAAAAAATGAAACCAGTTTAATTTGTTTTCGATCAGTATTTGATTCATTATTTACCTTTCAGTTTTTGCTTCTTATAAAACATAATATACAGACAAAAACTGCAATAAGAAGAAATAAAAATTAGATTATGAGTGTTTAGTTTTTTTTTACTTAAAAGTCAAAACGAAAACAAAAATAATCTTCTTCATGTTCAGCAGTTAATTCAACATTAAACAGGTTTAAAATTGTTACTTTTTGGTTGTTTAGGTTGATTTTTAGGTTTTGCTTAGGCTTAGGAAAAAAGTTTTTTTGTCTTTAATCAGGAAGTGATATTTTCCGAAGATATGCAGAATGTATTTTTTCTGGCGTCGCCAAACTTTCCTACGAGTTCTAACTTTTTTCATAATATGTTGCTTAATATTTTAAACGGTTAATATTTTGAATTTAAGTTTTCTGCTTAGGTTTGCTTAGGGTTCACATTTTAGCTTTATAGGATCGAAATGCTAATTTTAAGTAAAACATTCAAAAGGTGTTAATTTAAAAACAGCAAGTTTTTTAAAAATATTTCGGACGTCTCAAATGTTTGATTAGAATAAAATTTATTTTTTTGTGTTTATTACCAAGTCTTTGATCTGAAACCTCGAGTATTTTTTATGAATTTTTTTATTAAAAGAAAAAAAAACGAAATGACGAAAAAACAAAAAAAGGATGTTGTTTTTAATATTCAAATATTTGTTACATGATTTATAACAAGGGGGAAGATTTATTCTAGAGTGAACACCAGAATAAATCTTCCCCTCTCTGTTAAGAATTTTATGCAAATTTTTGCTGTATGCTTTAACACAGGGGGGAATAAATATTCTGAGGGGGGAAGATCTGTTCTGGCGTGAACCAGAATAAATCTTCCGGGGGGGGGGAAGATCTGTAATGGGGGAAGATCTATTCTACGACACCGGAATTAAGTCAGATACCCTATAGCGTGCAGGAATCGACAAAATCACAAAACATTAAAAAATTTTTTAGCCCTATTCAAAATTCAGAGGCTTATTATAACCTTATTGATGGTTTTTTTTACAAAAACAATATATCAAACAATCGCATATGCAAATTTAGAAATTTTCCACAACAATAAGATCATTTTTCTTTGACCCCCTAAAGAAATTTCGGGGGTCGCCCTCTAAAAATTATATATTCTGTAAAAACAAAAAACAGTCACATTATAACAATATGATCAAAATATTACACGCGTCAAGCAATAAGCGTGTAAAACATTTTTTTAGCCGTATTAAAATAATTTGCGAAAAACCACAAAAAGCGCGCATGGACATCAAAAAAATAAGCTAGCCGATTTTACTCAAATATTTAGGAAAAACTCAGGAAAATGTTCTACAAGCATACGAAATGGCGTTTCTTATATCTTACTAATAAAAAGTTGCCTTTTTAGACCAGGTTTTTTCATCATATCAGCTATAGTGGTAGTTTATGAACAAACAATTGTTTTAACATTTTTAAAAGATAACCACTCTCTTAAAAGTGATTGGTTAATATAACGTAGAACTTAGTAAGTTTCTACGAATTTTTTAACGGGAAAGGATCCGCTTACTTAATTAGTAACTTTTACGATTTTTTTATTTATCAGAGACCTATTAAAAAATTAGTGAAACTCCCGTCTTACAATAAAATTTTTCCTATAAAACTCCGGTTAAAGGATGCATAGAATAGGTTTACATGAAACAAGAATTTATAATACTTAACAAGCATAATAAATTAAAAATTCAAAACAATAGTTTTAACTTCCAAATTTTATTTTTATTTTAGTTTTAGCGCGATGTCTAGAAGAAAAGTCTTTCTTCGGCCAAACATTTTTCCATATTTTTTCTTATCATGGGTGGCGCGGGAGCGCCACGGGGCGATATAGCCCCGTGGCGCCGCGCCAACCATAATTAGAGAACGTGGGTAAATTTTGAAATTCAGAACCTTCTTCTTCTTCTACTTCTTCTTCTTCTTCTTATTATTATTATTCCAACGCTCCATTCTTAAAAACGATATTCCTCATTCGTTACTGATTGATCAAAAATAAACATGGGCTCATTAGAAAGAAGAAGGAATTACGCAACTTTCTTAGGAAGCACTTTTTTCATTTAGGTCCTTGTTATCGATTTATTGATCAAAATAAAAAAAATTGAAAAATAAACAAATAAAAACTCCCAACCGCACAATAACAGCCTTTTGGCAACAATAAGGATTGTACAGAGCAGACAACCAACATCCCCTCATAAAAACCGCACAAAAATAGCAGACCGGTTTTAATTGGTGGCAGAAACGGCACCAGTTCCCAGCGCCATCTGCTTCAACCGCGCGGAAAACGGCAAAAACAACAGAGTACTTTTTTTAATTCTTGCATTACTGATGACAAAATTAATTCAAAGTTTTATTTATTAAAAAATAATAATAAGCGTCCGTGGCGCGGGAGCGCCACGCGCCGGTAATCATCGGTGGTGCGGGGTGCAAACTGCAATTTAACTCACGGCACCGCGCCAACAATACTTAGAGAACGTGAGTAAATTTTGTTATTCATGTTCATCATCTTATTATTATTATTATTTTTACTTTAAAAATCGTAATTGCAATCATTGGCGCACGGCATCGCGCCAACTATATTTAGAGAACGTAGGTAAACTTTGTCTGGAGCGCAACTGCACCGCACTAACTATAATTAAACAACGTGGGTTAATTTTGTAATTTAAATTTATCTTCTTCTTCTTATTATTTTTTATTTTATCTCGGCAACAGAATGAATATAAACATATGTCATTGCGCAGCTAAAACTATAGTTTATTAGCTATTTTTTAATTTAATTCAAAAAAAGTGGTAGACTAGCCTTGAAAAATGCTCTAATAATAGAGCAGGAAAAAGGGGCGATTTTTCCCCGGGCGTATGTTTAGACAGAAAAGATGTAGACTAGTCTGAGATGGACATTATGTGGACTATAGGAAATTTGCATTTGGTTATGCCAGCTGCTCACTAAATAAAAATTTCTACAATATGATAATGATTTGTTTATACATTGATCTAATCACACAGCAATGTTGCATTTTTTTTAGTTTAATGAAATGTCAATTGAAAATATCATACTCACAGCAATCTTTGACAAGCGCGAAATCGCCACTTTTTCAAATTTATAGTTGTTTCTTACACATACAAATATAACCTTCTAATTGAAAAAGTGGCGATTTCGCGCTTGTCAAAGATTGCTGTGAGTATGATTTTTTCAATTGAAATTTCATCAAACTAAAAAAAATGCAACAGTGCTGTGTGATTAGATCAATGTATAAACAAATCATTATCATATTGTAGAAATTTTTATTTAGTGAGCAGCTGGCATAACCAAATGCAAATTTCCTATAATCCACATAATGTCCATCTCAGACTAGTCTACATCTTTTCTGTCTAAACATACGCCCGGGGAAAAATCGCCCCTTTTTCCTGTTCTATTATTAGAGCATTTTTCAAGGCTAGTTTAACCATTTTAATGGTGAAGAAAAAAGTGATTTATGGTTACTTTTCAAATATAAGATTGTTTTAATTAAAAGACAAAGCATTTCTTACCTTAGTCTGTCCTTCCTTAATTTGTTTTGTAAACAAAAGTGCAGATTTCACGAAAGTGTAGATTTTAAAAAAAATAATAAAGTGTTGCAAAAACTTAAAATCCCTAGCAGAAAATTTTACACACTTCAAACTAAGGATTTAAAGTCAGTGCACACACAAGCAGTTTTTGCCATCTTAATTCCATAGAAATCATCAGCGCCTTTGGGGTTTTTTCTTTGCAAAGTAATTTTGTTTTAACAATAGCAAAGAATTTCCAATATTTCCAACAAAATATCCTCACAAGTTTGCTATATTTAGAACAAAATCAAGAGAAACGTCCCGTGGAAAATATTAAAACTTTAAAAAAGTCGGATTAAATTGGCCAAACCTTATTTTTTTGTTTTAAAACAATTATTTTTGTTAATAATAAACATAAAACAAAAAAATGAAGGTTGAAAAAATTTGACTTCAGTTACACATAGGATTTGATTATTTTCGTAGAATATATTTATATAAATAGTCAAACAAATAACAAAACTAAAGATAAATTCTATCAGGGTGAAAATAGATGAGTGGTAAAGTAACCAGTCGTTCTTTGAGAAAATATCACGTGCAGAGAAACACATGAAGCAACTAAATAATAATTGGTTACATAACCGCTGAAAACTTTTTTTTTAATTTTCCTCCCTTGCGGGTTTATTGTTTATTTCTTCCTGGCGGAGAGCGGTTACGCCCTTAATTTCAACCTGAAAGACTTTAGCTTTAGTGGTAAACCTAATTATAAAATAAAAAAAACCGCCGCACGAGACAAAACTGTATGTTTAATATGTAAAGAGCAATTATCAATTTAAACGAGATTTTTCTAAGTTAATTTTACGAATTTTTTCGTTCAATCAACTAATATTATCGCAACACTTTTCTAACCTACTTATTTCGTTAATTTAATCAAAATGTGATTTACGACTTTTTTTTCAACGAATTTTTTAGGGCCACTTTTTAGAGAGCAGGCGTATGAGTTACGCTCGTTATATGTCCCGTACATATTCTTCCCTCTGTTACGGAGATATAAAGTTTCAAAGGTTGACTTTTTTTGTAGTCTACATTAGTGTTGTGCAGACTTTATATTGTTAAAATTAATTAGGAGGTTTCGCGCACATTATTGAGCACCTATTTGAGCATTTAATTTCGCAATAAAACGGCATATTGTTGTTATATTGTAAGAAATCAGTTACGCTTAAAATATTATTCTGCGTAAAATATTATCTACATCAAATGACAGAAATTCTTGGTTTGCTCCTTTATTTAAATTTAATTTTAATTTAATTTAATTAATTTAAGACAAAAAAAACTTAAAAGTAGTACATTTATTTTTTTTGGTTTTTATTCGTTTGTGTTTAAAATCTAAAACTAAAACTAACTAACATAACAAAAAGTTTAAGTAAGAATAAAAATGCAAATAGGATAGAAAAAAAATTAAGTTTTTTCATGACATTTTTATTAAAAATTTTTGTATAGAAATAGTTTTAATTTACGTAAATAAACTTTTTGAGCTTAAACTTGTGTTTCCTGGAATATTTTTCTAACTGTTAAAAATTTTCCTTAAGTTATAGTACCAATTCTTTTAGTTAAGATTAAAGGTACGGTGCGGTGTCAAATTCTTTGTCTTCGATTTTCATAATTTTCTGTAAAAACCTTACCCCTGCCCCCATTAGCCCACAGAAATTTTTTCAACAAAATATCTCCAGTAGTTCAGGAGTAATGACTAGGAATCGACCGGCGCCCCGGCCCCGGCTTGCCCCGACACTTTTTTTCCACCCCAGCCCCGGCCCCGGCAAACGCAATTCTTTCTATCCCGGCCCCGGCAATTTAGCTGTCAAATGAGCCGGGGCAAACCGGGGTAAGGACCCCCTAAGAATGCAAATTTTAAGGCGCTTTTAAACATTTTTGAGAGTGAAATATTATACAAGATTTTATCTACAAAGCTAATTTAGTTGTTTTAAAATTAGGATATTTATTGTTTATTATGCTATATTAAGATTTTCTTCTATTTATTTATCTTCTTCTTTTATATATTATTTATAATGCCTCTTTATTTTATTAAGATTCCTTATTTTAATTACGAATCTTTATTCTAAAAATTTAAAGATTTTTTGAGTATTAAAAACCGTTTGTAGATTTTATTTACAAGATGAGAGTTTAACAGTAGATATCTTTGGTTGAAATATATCTGGTTGACCTCTAGTAAGTTTGTATAGGAGACGTAAACGGATAATAAATTTTGCGGTTATAAATATTTTTTAAATAAACGAATTGAAACGCATGTTTTTTTAATTCCTGTTTTTCAAAAAATATACATAAATTAGTCAACTTTCACGCTTTAAAAAATTGTATTTTTGTTCCAAATTGCGTAATTTGTTAAATAATTGTTAAAATATGGTATTTAATCTTAAATATAAAACCGTTTTTACTGAAAGTTTTAAATGATTTTAATGTTAAATATAGTCGATTCAATACTGCAAATCATCGCGTTCAGCTAGGTTTTATTTGCCTCAATAATCACAAATTTTGCATTGGAGTTATTTTAATATCACTGCTTATATCAAAAATATTTAAAATAAGAGGATTTTCGGCTAGACAGGGAATTTTTTACCTAAATTTTACAGGAAATGTTGCAGGTGTAATTTTTCACGCGCAAGCTATTTTCTGTGCACTCAATAAAACTTTTCTCGCACAGCGATATTTTGTACACCGAAAAACTCGTTTTTTTCTAAAACTATTTTACTAAATAGTTTTGTGCAAAAAATTAGCAGAAACTGATGATTAAATTCGATTATTTAAATTCGATCATGTGTGATTAGAACGGTTTATTGTACAACTGGACATATTTACTTGAATTATATATTCTTGCGTTTATTTTTAGGTGCATATTTGAAATTGTTTTTAAATTTTGTTACGTTAAAAAAATTCAAGCTGATGTCTAGTCGTTTATTTTAGAATTTTTAAGTTTATTGTATATCTACACTATAGTATTCATAAATTTAAAAAAAAACCTGCGGAGTCATTCCAGTTTTTTTAAATCCAATATTTTGTATCCACCCAAAAGTCACCAAACGTAAATTTTTAAAACAAAAAAATTATATTTAAGGTCTCTCCAGACAGTTTTTATTGCAGAGCGTTCAGTAGTAAACCAATTGCAATAAAGAGCAAAAATTACCCATTTTTATTTACACACAATTTACTTTTGAATTATTATACTTATAGAGTATTATAATATTTTAAGATATTCAAATGACGAAAATTTGACTAATTGGCGAAAAGCAGGCAACAAATCCTGATTACAATAATGATATTTTTTGAATTTATGTTAAATAAATTTTTAAAATTGTAAAAAAATAAAAAAAACATTATTAAAATCAAAAAAAAAAAAATTGTGGCCAAATATGTTTTATGTGGGAATCGATCTCGGGACCTTTCAAAAAATTTGACGACGCGCTAACCGACTATGCCACTGCTACCATGGGATGATGAGCTCTAAAAGCGATTTATAAACCACCCTTCTGAAAAAAATTGATAAAACGCACGACGCACGACAGAACTATTTATGCGTTAAAAAATACAAAAGATGTTATGGCCTTCCAAAAATTATAAATTTCAATAGAAATATACTATCTGGAGCTTTAAATTTTACCAAATTAAATTAAATCGAAGTTTTAACGAAATTTTGAAAAAATTAACCCCATTTTTCACGGAAAATTTTTTATTAAACCATAAATACAACAATATTCAGTTTAATTTTTACGTACGTGAAAGAGGGTAACTGTGTCTCTCTATTGGAAGTATTTTTTAAATAAATAGTGTGTAGTAAATATTTTTAAGGGTTTTAAAAAAATTTCATTGCAATTTGATTTTTAATATCAATTATTTCAATTACTTACAATAATATAATGAATGTTCACTTTATAATCGTGATATTTCTGCCTTTTTAACACTCATATAAATTTTTTAGTGAAATATTACTGTATTTCACGAGATCTGGTATGCCAAAAATGGCAATTTTCCATACTTAAGAAAACTGTCCGAAGAGACCTTAATGAACTGTTTATATTTAATTTGAAAAAAAGTTTTCGCATAATGCTGAATAAAAATAATAGTAATTTTTAAATAAAATATTTTGCTTGGAACTAGCACTCTTGTGCGAGTTTAATATTGAAAACCCGTCATTCTCTGCTATTTCTGGGTGCACCAATTTTTAACAGTGTTAGCGTTTTGCAGTAGTGTTATATGCACAAAAAGTCGCGTACGTTTGAAATGTTGCATTTTTTTCTTGCATAAATTTTTTCAAAAACCTAGTGTATAATCAAAAATTTTCTTAGATTATATTATGTTTTTGATAAATCTCGAAAAATTATAAAAAGTAGTGCAAAATCACGAAAATAATTACATTGAAAAAGTTTACGTGACGTCAATTTTATAATTTTTGGCCAAAATTAAACAATTTGATTAAAATCATTAAAACAATCAGCTTGAAACAGCTAGAAAACAAATAGTTTTATGTACTCGCAATATAATATTTTACTTTTTACAACTTAAAAAGAGTGTTTTTTTAATTCACAAAAATTGAAAATAAAATTTTAAAAATTCTCTTATATTTTAAAATAAAAAGGTGATTTTTAACCCTTTTTATATGTTTAAACTAAAAGATCTTGAATAGTGGTGTGTAAATGAAATTCGAGTAAAAGTTTTACTTTAAAATAACATTCAAGACTAGTATTCTTAATTTTTACGGTTAAATTTCGTTAATTAGGTACCAACATATTTAATTAAAAATATTTTAATATGAAGAGATTTTGTTATTGTGAAATATTTTTGTTACTTGTACTCAGTTTTGATTTTAGTTTCTTTACCACGTTTTGTTTTACTGATCAAAACATACTCCTTGTAAGTACTTTAACTCCTCCCTTATTTTTAAGGCATTCTTTAAAACTAACATAAATGGTTTGTTGTATTTGTAAAACATTTTTGAAAAGTAACATAAATGGTTTGCGATTAAGTATAATATTGCTTTAAACAAGAATATACTGCTAATAATTATGTGAAAATGTACATATATTATGTAAATAAAATAATAATTTAGGTTTAAAAAAATTGAAATATGAAAATAAAAATTTTGTTCTGCTTAGAAAAAAAAACTTTTGTGTAATAAAAAAAAAATTCTTTTACTCACAAAGTGCTTAAATTCTAAAATGTGACTATTCATTACATAAACTAAATAATTAACAATAAAAATTTTGATTTCTATTTGAAAAAAATGACCAAAATTACAAATTCTGCTAAATTTTTCGCCTGACCCGGCCCCGGCTGGGGCAAAATTTTCTACCCCGGCCCCGGCCCCGGCAAATCCAAATTTCTCTACTCCGGCATCAGCAAAAATTCTGCCCCGGTTGATCACTATTCTTGCCAAAAGTTACGAAAAGTTCATATAAACTCGATCCAAAATTTGAATACCAGTGAAAGTGCTAGGTATTTAAATATAAATTCCAGTAAAAATTATCTTTGAGCTTTTATTTTTTAAAAAATTGCTAACTAAAGATAAATTCTATCAGGGTGAAAATAGATGAGTGGTAGAGTAACCACTAGTTTTTTGATAAAATATCACGTGCAGAGAAACACATGACGGAACTAAATAATAATTGGTTACATAACCGCTGAAAACTTTTTTTAAAATTTTTCTCGCTCACGGGTTTAGTGTTTATTTTTTCCTGGCGGAGAGCGGTTACGCCCTTAATTTCACGCTGGAAGATTTTAGCTTTAGTTTAAGTTTTTTATAATTATATTTTAAATAAAAGTAAGCATATATAACCCAAAAATGGTGAAAACCTAATTTTTAAACAAAAAAATTTGCTGAAAATTCAAATTTGTGCGACTTTAATACTGAAAACCCGCCATTTTCTTCTGTTTCATAGGTGCACTGTGGTTTTTTAAAATTAATTCTTAACGCAATTTTTAACACAAGTGTTAGTGTTTTGCGGTGAATATAGGAACTTTTCTTCCACTTTTGTGTGAAAAGCACTACACAAAAAAAACGGGTATTGACAGCAAGAAAAATCTCTGCGTTATAAAAACGTCAGAACTTTCATTTAAAAACTTAATGTATATAATTGCAAATTTTCTTGGGCCATATGTTTTTAATAAATATCGAGAAATTACAAAAAAGTAGTGCAAATCACAAAAACAATTTCATTGCAAAAGTTCACGTGACATTTATTTTATGATTTTTTGCTAAAAAAAAGGTAGCTGATTAAAACGACTGAAACTAACAACTTGAAACAAGGTAGAAAGCGAACATGGTTGCTTGTACTCGCAATGATTTAATTATTTTACCTTTTACAATTTGAAAGGTATTTTTTAATTTAAAAAAGTGGTAATAAAGCTTTAAAAATGTTCTAACAATTTAAAATAAAAAGGTGTGTTTTAACCTCTCCTGTATGTTTATCGACCGAAAAATGTTGAATAGAGGCATGTAAGTGAAGTTTTAAAAAAGATGTTTCTTCAAAATTTTATTCTTGAAAACTAGCATTTTTTAGATTTAGATTTAAATTTTCACAATTATCAACATATTTTATTTATTTTAATATAAAAAAATTTCGCTATTTTCAAATTATTTTTTTATATAGGTATCCAATTTTGATTTTGGTTCCTTTAACACGTTTTGGTTTTTTAATCAAAACATACTCCCCGTATAAAAATGCTTTAACTCCTGTTCTATATGTAGAGCATTCTTTAAAATTTATAAAAATGGCTAGTGAGATTAAGTTTAATATTGCTTTAAACTTGAATATATTTCTAATAATTGCGAAAAGTGTATACTACTGTTGTAAAAAGTTATATTTACTTTTACTTAAACAAATGAAAGTAACGAATTTTTTATTACTTTTCCTTTTACTCGACTTTTAATCCTTTGGGATTTTTTTCGTCCAAAAACCGCTGCAAATCTGCAAAAGATATATTGCGTCTGTTCTGCAGTGTGTGAAACTCTGTGGCTCTCAACGATCGTTGACTAAGATTTAACATTGAGCAGCAGTGGCGTGAAATCCTTTCTGCGGATTTGCAGTGGAATAACTACCAACGGGTTAAATTTCACTTACTTTTACTTTTACTCTTACTCGGATTTTTTCCTACAAACACTTAAATTAATTTAAGTAAAATTTAAGTAATTTCAATAAAAAGATTTCCTATGGGGTTGTTGTAAAATGAGTCTCAAATTCTCAGAAGAAAGTTTTTTAAGCCGCTAAGACGCTAAACCCTATTTATTTAGACAAAAAAAACTTATTAAAATGAAGACATAAAAAAAACATTTTGGAACGCATGTCTGGATCACCGAAAATTGACGTTTTTCTCCGTTGCAAATTTACTTTTATTATAATTTTACTTTTATTTTTACTTAAAAATAGGTCTTACTTTTACTTTACTTAAATAAAATTTCGACCGTTACTTTTATTTTTACTTTACTTAAATTAAAGTATTACAAATTACTTTTACTCTTACTTTACTTAATTTAAATATTTTTAAAATTACTTTTTACTTTTTCTGAAAATAATCAAAAATCATTATTTTTTACAACCGTAGTGTATACTAATTATAATAATAATTTATGTTTAAAAGAATCGAAATATTCAAATAATTTTTTGTTTTGCGTGGAAAAACTTTGTGTATTAAAAAAATAATTTTTCCTACTTATACAAATGCTTAAATTCTAAAATATGACTATTAATTACCTAAAAAAAATAATTTACAGTAAAAAATTAGAATTTTTGAAAAAAACGACCAAAATAACAAATTCTTCCAAATTTTTAGCCTGCCCCGGCCGGGGCAGGGACAGAACTGAACTGAACCGACCCCATTTTTGCATTGCAGTGTCAAACTCTTAACGTCCCCGTAAAATTCAGGGTGGGGTTAAATAGTACCATGTCAAAAAAAACCTCCAGGTTTGGGTTCACGCAAAGATCAAAAAAAAAAAAACGCTTTGTGTGCACACAAAGATCATTTCGCTACCTCATTACCCATAGAAGTGGGGAGTGCCCCCTGTCTATTGCACTGGGACCCCTTCCCATCATTCTTTTTGATCAGATGACTTGTGCCTACATGCGCCACAACACACATCGCGAGAGGATGAGATGCAAAAAACTTGTATAAATGCGTGATGTGGTTGCACGAGGCGCCAGGGAAACATATGATCCAAAAGAAGAACAGAAGGTGTTTTTCAACGCCACGGAGGAGGCTGTCTCTCACCACAAATGTTACACTATGCTCATATTTACTGGACAAAATCCTACAAACACACTCAAGCAAAAAACCATGCCAGTTTTGAGCGGGATTCCCTGGCGTTCCAACCCCCCTGAAAAGATGGCACGTAGACTAGACTAGACGTAGACTGCTTGAGGCGGCAACGTCCCATGGCAAGGAGGGTCTGAAGTGCGGCAGGGTTCAAATCGGAACTTGAAAAACAAAGAACCTAAAATAAAATAGAAAAATAAAATAAATAAATAATATAAAATTGACCTAAAAAACAGAAATATGAATAAAAAAAGTCATATATGCACTAATAAGGATAAAAACAAATTATAAATATGTTACCACTTGTATGAAATTGGTTAGATACAAAATAAAAACAACTTTCCTCCATGACCGATTGCTTGATTAAAAGCCATTTTTCTGTCTTCTTTTAGCAGGAGCTTGTATTTTTTCATTAAATTGAAGCTGCTGGAGTCTCTTCCCTGATTGACGATGTCCTTAGCATGCTCCATCTCCCTAAGGTGTCCTAATATATAAATTAATATATAAATATAAATTTATATATATATATATATATATATATATATATATATATATATATAGAATACAAAGTATAATAGAAATTATTATAATAAATATTTAATAATAAAAATAAACAAAACATTTAACTTAAACGAGATAAAATTAAGTTATTAAACATACAATTTTTCATATAGACGTAAGCGTGTTCTATCAAAGTAAAGAAAAATCTGGCCACTGGAATTGGCAGTTCCAATTCTGACAAATTGGGCAGCGTGGAACGAGAAGAATGAAATTTGTAAAAAAGGGCAGTAGCCATAATTAAAAACTGAAAAAAATATTGAATTAAAGAAGAAAGTAAAAAAATGAAAAAGCGCATGAATTAAAAAAATATATTTCAAAAAACAGTTCATTAAAAGAAGTCAAGTAAAAAAGGTAATTAAAAAACCGTTTTGGAACAAAAACTTTGAAATTCCTCTTTTTAACTAGAACTATTGCAAAAATCATTTTTTTATCGAAAAATACCAATTAAATTAATTTGTTACATGGAATTACAAGCGTTTACTTGAATTATATTTATACAAGTAAAAAAACGTAAAGAAAAAAGGGGAAAATACAAATTCGCAATAAAAATGAATATAGGTGAGTGAACAATTTACAATAAAATCTAGAAACCCCATTTTCGGGGTCTTTTTTTGTCAATAACCAAAAACGCAAGTTTTGAAAAAGCAAAACGAAACCATTTGCAAGGGGAAAGAGCAATAAATGGTGAAGCCCCAGTTTACATGAAGTTACAGGGTTTACATGGATTTTACAAGTAAAAAAACACGCGAAGAAAAAATAATAAATAAAATAATAATAAATTTTTTTCCTGTATATCTACCTTATAATTGCGCAATGCGTTTTTAAGTTGGGAGGCGTCCTGTTCTGTCGGCCTGTCGGCCGTCTGCCTGGCATTTTTAATTTTTTTCTTTGAGAAGGATTTTTTATAACTTTTCGCTCATAATTCTTCTTCACGTTAAAACTTTTCGCACTCCTCCTATCCCTGCGGAAATTTTGAGCGAAATTTCCACCCTCCAAATTCATTATAAAAAATGGGTTATTTACGTTAAAAAAACGGGACGTCGCGGAGGGCGATTTCCGACCAGGGGCGATTGAATTAAAACTTCCTGTGTAAGCGGCCTCACTCCGCGTTTCCTTTATACCCCAATCGCGCACGCGGAAGCTTAATTAGCCAGGGAGATTGCGGAAACAAGCCAGTGAAAATATGCGCGATGAGTGACCTTAGCCCACCGGGGTTTCTATAAAGCGGCCCAGAGTGCGCAAAGTAACAAACAGGTTCTTTATAGCAGCGCGGGTATATATTGCGAAACAAGCCAGCCAAGGAATGCGTGAGCCAGTTGGCTTATTTGAGGTTCTTTATAGCAGAGGTATTTTTCTCTTTATTTACCACAGCGCCGGTGGCGTCGCGTATTTTATTTTATCCTATTTTATTTAATAAAAAAAATTTAAAAATATGTTTTTATATTTTTAAAATTCCTTTAACATTTTGACAATATTTTTTTTAATATTTTTGTATTCCTATGTATCTTATTTTTAAAATTCTTTTCAAGATTTTTTTTCTTAAGATTCTTTTTAAGAATTCTTCTTTTTTTTCGTAGAACGATACAGTTGCAAAATTTTCAAAATTCCTTTAACATTTTGACAATATTTTTTTAATATTTTTGTATTCCTATGTATCTTATTTTTAAAATTCTTTTCAAGATTTTTTTTCTTAAGATTCTTTTTAAGAATTCTTCTTTTTTTTTCTTAAGATTCTTAATTCTTTTTAAGGTAGAACGATACAGTTGCAAAATTTTCGCCGATTTTCCCCAAAACACGTTTTCGGGGGGTCCTGATTACGATTCCGACCTTCGTTTTTCGATTCAACCACCCGGGGGGGCGCTAGGGGGGTGAAACCTCCCCCTTGGGGGGCATTCTGACTATATACCAGTTTATCTCAAAACCACCTCAAAACACATACTCAGGGGTTTTCGTAGGTCCTGATTACGAATCCGACCTCCGTTTTTCGATTTGATTCCCGGGGGGCGCTAGGGGGTGCAACCCCCCCAATTGGGGGGCATTCTGATTATTTACCAGTTTTACCTCAAAACCAGTTCAAAACACATACTCGGGGGTTTTCGTAGGTCCTGATTACGAATCAAATCTCCGTTTTTCGATTTGACCCCCCGGGGGGGCGCTAGGGGGGTGCACCCACTCCTCTTGGGGGCATTCTGACTATATACCAGTTTTACCTCAAAACACGTACTCGGGGGTTTTCGTAGGTCCTGATTACGAATCCGGCCTCTTTTTTTTATTTGACCCCCCGGGGGCGCTAGGGGGGTGCAACCCCCTCCTAGGGGGCATTCTGACTATATACCAGTTTTACCTCAAAACCACCTCAAAACACGTTTTTGGCGGTTTTTGTAGGTCCTGATTACAAATCCGACCTCCGTTTTTTAATTTGACCCCCCAGGGGGGCGCTAGGGGGTGCAACCCCCCAGGGCATTCTGTCTATATACCGTTTTTAAAAACTCAATAAATAATTTATTTTAAAATTTAAAAAAGCGTGTTTTAAGCATTAAATTTATGATCATATTTCAGACCTGTGCACGATCTGGAAATGGTAAATGCAGGGTCCGCTTTATTGGAGGATTTGCCCCCCATCCCCCCGTTTTATTGCCCGCCCCCTGCAAAAAAATTAATTTTATTTTACTAAAATCAATAACTAATTTATTTTAAAATTTAAAAAAGCATGTTTTAAGCATTAAATTTATGATCATATTTCAGACCTGTGCAGGTCTGGAAATGGTAAATGCAGGGTCCGCTTTACTGGAGAATTTGCGTCCCCCCATCCCCCCGTTTTATTGCCCGCCCCCTGCAAAAAAATTAAAAAGTACTCAAAAATTATGGCGCCATTTTTTACCTATTATAATGCCATCATCGCGAAATTTTTCCAGTTCTTAGCTTATTTCAATGCATCTTAAGCCATTTTAAACCTATTTTTACCTTATAACGCTTTTTTTGTCTCTTTTTTTTTCTCTTTTTTTATTCTCTCCTGCTTACCCCCCCCCCTCCGTTTTATTGCCCCTCATGCACGCTCCCCCATTTTGGAATTGCCCCCCCCAATAAAACCCCAGGGGGAGGGCAGTGCACAGGTCTCATTTTCTCTATATCATAAAATATTTAAAATTTTCTGATTTATTTAAAATTCGCGGAAATCATATTTGGAAATTAACAAACACAAAAAATCATAAATTTTGCTAAAATATTGGGAATATTTTTTAGATCACTTAAAAAACGACGGGGGGTCCTGATTACGAATCCGACCTTCGTTTTTCGATTCAACCACCCGGGGGGGCGCTAGGGGGGTGAAACCTCCCCCTTGGGGGCATTTTGACTATATACCAGTTTATCTACCCACTCCTCTTGGGGGCATTCTGACTATATACCAGTTTTACCTCAAAACACGTACTCGGGGGTTTTCGTAGGTCCTGATTACGAATCCGGCCTCTTTTTTTTATTTGACCCCCCGGGGGCGCTAGGGGGGTGCAACCCCCTCCTAGGGGGCATTCTGACTATATACCAGTTTTACCTCAAAACCACCTCAAAACACGTTTTTGGCGGTTTTTGTAGGTCCTGATTACAAATCCGACCTCCGTTTTTTAATTTGACCCCCCAGGGGGCGCTAGGGGTGCAACCCCCCAGGGCATTCTGTCTATATACGTTTTTAAAAACTCAATAAAATATAAAATTTAAAAAAGCGGTTTTAAGTAAATTATATCTTTTCAGACCTTGATCTGGAAATGTAAATGCAGGTCCGTTTATTGGAGGATTTCCCCCTCCCCGTTTTATTGGCTGCAAAAAAATTAATTTTATTTTACTAAATCAATAATAATTTATTTTAAAATTTAAAAAAGCATTTAAGCATTAAATTATGATCATATTTCAGACCTGTGAGGTCTGGAAATGGTTGGGGTCCGCTTTATGGGAATGGTCCCCCCCGTTTATTGCCCGCCCCCTGCAAAAAAATTAAAAAGTACTCAAAAATTATGGGCCTTTTTACCTATTATAATGATCATGAAATTTTTCCAGTTCTTAGTTATTTCATTCTTAACTTTTAAACTATTTTTATATAGCTTTTTTTCTCTTTTCCCTTATTCTCTCCTGCTTACCCCCCCCCCCTCCTTATTACTCATGACGCTCCCCCATTTTGAATTCCCCCAATAAAACAGGGAGGGATTCTTTTTTAAATAAAAATTTAAAATTTCTGATTATTTAAAATTCGGAATCATATGGAATTAAAAACAAAAAAATCATAAATTTTGCTAAAATGGGAAATTTTTTAGATCATTTAAAAAACGATTAAAGGTGCGTTCTTCAAATGATAGATTTGTATTATCACTTTCAATAGTAAAACAATTTAAAAAACCCTAATCATTTCTCAATTTTTATTTTAGTTTTCCAAAATAATTTAATCCTATATTTTATGTTTTAAAATTAGTTTTTTGAAAAGTAAGAAAAAGGATTTTTTGATGATTGTGCAGCGCGTAAAAAATGAGTAAAAAAACGCGATGCTTTTTTAGGCAAATTTTCTGTACATAACAAAATATAAATTTACAATATTTGACTGAAGTTAAAAAACCGATTTTAAAAAATCTAACACGTTCTCATTTATTTATTATTATTGGTTTTCCAAATTAATTTAATTTTTATTGTTTAAACCTAGATTTTGAAAAGCTAAGAACACAGGATTTTTTAATCGATTAGGTACATGTAAAAAATGAATAAACCAAAGCATATTTTTTAGGCAAATTTCTTGCCTAAAAAATAATTTACAATCTTTGACCAAAATTAAAAAACCGATGAAAAAAATAAACGTTCTCATTATATTATTTTTTATTGGTTCCAAAATAATCTTATTTTTTGATGTGTTTAAAACTATATTTTTGGAAAGCTAAGAAAGAGGATGTTTTAATCGATTCGCGTAAAAAATGAATAAAAAAACGATACTTTGTAGGCAAATTTTTTATGTAACAAAATAATTTACATATTTCTTTTTTTATCTCTCCTCTTACCCCCCCCCCCTCCTTTATTCCCCTCATGCACGCTCCCCCATTTTGGAATTGCCCCCCCAATAAAACCCCAGGGGAGGGCGTGCACAGGTCTCATTTCTTATATCATAAAATATTTAAAACTTTATTAAAATTCCGGAAATCATATTTGAAATTAACAAACACAAAAAATCATAAATTTTGCTAAAATATTGGAATATTTTTAATCATAAAAAACGATAAGGGATCTTCAAATGATAATAGATTTGATATATATTTCAATATAAAACCAATTAAAAAATAAAAAAAAAAAAAAAAAAAAAAAAAAAAAAAAAAAAAAAAAACAAAAAATAATAAAAAAAAAAACACAGAAATTCCCCATCCATGCCGCCCCCTCAAAAAAATTAAAAAGACTCAAAAATATGGCGCCATTTTAATAAATGCATACAAATTTCATTCATATCAATCACTTAACCAAAACCAACCTATAAGCTTCTTTTTTTATTTCTGCTTACCCCCCCTCCTTTTATTGCCCTGCACGCTCCCCCATTGGAATTGCCAAAAAACCCCAGGACAGTCACATCTATTTCCATATATAAAAATAAAATCAATTTAAAATTCGCGGAAATCATATTGGAAATAACAAACACAAAAAATCAAAATTTGCTAAAAATGGGAATATTTTTTAAAAATCACTTAAAAAACGACGGGGGGTCCTGATTACGAATCGAACCGTTTTGATTCAACCACCGGGGGGGCGCTAGGGGGTGAAATCTTGGGGGATTGACTTATAAGTTTATCTACCCACTCCTCTGGGGGGCATTCTGACTATATACCAGTTTTACCTCAAAACAGGTACTCGGGGGTTTTCGTAGGTCCTGATTACGAATCTGGCCTCTTTTTTTGATTTGACCCCCGGGGGCGCTAGGGGGGTGCAACCCCCTCCTAGGGGGCATTCTGACTATATACCAGTTTTATCTCAAAACCACCTCAAAACACGTTTTTGGCGGTTTTTGTAGGTCCTGATTACAAATCCGACCTCCGTTTTTTAATTTGACCCCCCAGGGGGGCGCTAGGGGGTGCAACCCCCCAGGGCATTCTGTCTATATACCGTTTTTAAAAACTCAATAAATAATTTATTTTAAAATTTAAAAAAGCGTGTTTTAAGCATTAAATTTATGATCATATTTCAGACCTGTGCACGGTCTGGAAATGGTAAATGCAGGGTCCGCTTTATTGGAGGATTTGCCCCCCATCCCCCCGTTTTATTGCCCGCCCCCTGCAAAAAAATTAATTTTATTTTACTAAACTCAATAACTAATTTATTTTAAAATTTAAAAAAGCATGTTTTAAGCATTAAATTTATGATCATATTTCAGACCTGTGCAGGTCTGGAAATGGTAAATGCAGGGTCCGCTTTACTGGAGAATTTGCGTCCCCCCATCCCCCCGTTTTATTGCCCGCCCCCTGCAAAAAAATTAAAAAGTACTCAAAAATTATGGCGCCATTTTTACCTATTATAATGCCATCATCGCGAAATTTTTCCAGTTCTTAGCTTATTTCAATGCATCTTAAGTCATTTTAAACCTATTTTTACCTTATAACGCTTTTTTTGTCTCTTTTTTCTTTTTTTTTCTCTTTTTTTATTCTCTCCTGCTTACCCCCCCCCCTCCGTTTTATTACCCCTCATGCACGCTCCCCCATTTTGGAATTGCCCCCCCAATAAAACCCCAGGGGGAGGGCAGTGCACAGGTCTCATTTTCTTTATATCATAAAATATTTAAAATTTTCTGATTTATTTAAAATTCGCGGTAATCATATTTGGAAATTAACAAACACAAAAAATCATAAATTTTGCTAAAATATTGGGAATATTTTTTAGATCATTTAAAAAACGATTTAAAGGTGCAGTTCTTCAAATGATAATAGATTTGTGAT
Organism: Microlaimidae sp. YZB2_3; assembly: GCA_030248175.1. Taxonomy (NCBI): domain Eukaryota; kingdom Metazoa; phylum Nematoda; class Chromadorea; order Desmodorida; family Microlaimidae; species Microlaimidae sp. YZB2_3. The sequence goes on along the minus strand of JASAMX010027567.1, from coordinate 10,819 downwards.
TAGTCACCTTTCAATAGTAAAACCAATTTAAAAAACCCTAATCATGTTCTCAATTTTATTATGTTTTTATTGGTTTTCCAAAATAATTTAATCCTATATTTTGATGTGTTTAAAATTAGTTTTTTGAAAAGCTAAGAACACAAGGATTTTTTCGATCGATTGTGCACGCGCGTAAAAAATGAGTAAACAAAACGCGATACTTTTTTAGGCAAATTTTCTGTACATAACAAAATATAAATTTACAATATTTGACTGAAGTTAAAAAACCGATTTTAAAAAATCTAACCACGTTCTCATTTATGTTATTATTTTATTGGTTTTCCAAATTAATCTTAATTTTTTTTGATGTGTTTAAACCTAGATTTTTGAAAAGCTAAGAACACGAGGATTTTTTAATCGATTAGGTACATGTAAAAAATGAATAAACCAAACGCGATATTTTTTTAGGCAAATTTCTGTGCCTAACAAAATAATTTACAATCTTTGACCAAAATTAAAAAACCGATGAAAAAAATAACCACGTTCTCACTTATATTATTATTTTATTGGTTTTCCAAAATAATCTTATTTTTTTGATGTGTTTAAAACTATATTTTTGGAAAGCTAAGAACACGAGGATGTTTTTAATCGATTGCGCGTAAAAAATGAATAAACAAAACGCGATACTTTTTTGTAGGCAAATTTTTTGTATGTAACAAAATAATTTACCATATTTTCTTTTTTTTTCTCTTTTTTTATTCTCTCCTGCTTACCCCCCCCCCTCCGTTTTATTGCCCCTCATGCACGCTCCCCCATTTTGGAATTGCCCCCCCCCCAATAAAACCCCAGGGGGAGGGCAGTGCACAGGTCTCATTTTCTTTATATCATAAAATATTTAAAATTTTCTGATTTATTTAAAATTCGCGGAAATCATATTTGGAAATTAACAAACACAAAAAATCATAAATTTTGCTAAAATATTGGGAATATTTTTTAGATCATTTAAAAAACGATTTAAAGGTGCAGTTCTTCAAATGATAATAGATTTGTGATTAGTCACTACCTTTCAATAGTAAAACCAATTTAAAAAACCCTAATCATGTTCTCAATTTTATTATGTTTTTATTGGTTTTCCAAAATAATTTAATCCTATATTTTGATGTGTTTAAAATTAGTTTTTTGGAAAGCTAAGAACACAAGAATTTTTTTCCATCAATTGCGCACGCGCGTAAAAAATGAGTAAACAAAACGCGATACTTTTTTAGGCAAATTTTCTGTACATAACAAAATATAAATTTACAATATTTGACTGAAGTTAAAAAACCGATTTTAAAAAATCTAACCACGTTCTCATTTATGTTATTATTTTATTGGTTTTCCAAATTAATATTAATTTTTTTTGATGTGTTTAAACCTAGATTTTTGAAAAGCTAAGAACACGAGGATTTTTTAATCGATTAGGTACATGTAAAAAATGAATAAACCAAACGCGATATTTTTTTAGGCAAATTTCTGTGCCTAACAAAATAATTTACAATCTTTGACCAAAATTAAAAAACCGATGAAAAAAATAACCACGTTCTCACTTATATTATTATTTTATTGGTTTTCCAAAATAATCTTAATTTTTTGATGTGTTTTTAAAACTATATTTTTGGAAAGCTAAGAACACGAGGATGTTTTTAATCGATTGCGCGTAAAAAATGAATAAACAAAACGCGATACTTTTTTGTAGGCAAATTTTTTGTATGTAACAAAATAATTAACCATATTTGACCGAAATTAAATACAAGTTTAAATAACTTTGAGCAAAAAAACTTTTTTAACAAAAAAAATATTTATAAAAATATGCAATAATAAAGTTTTTTTAAAGAAAAATCACATACATAGCAAATTAAACGCTGGTTTAGGCTTAAGCAATAATAAAAAAAATACACAAATTAATGTTTTATTTTAGTAAACTCAATAAATTATTTATTTTAAAATTAAAAAAAAACATGTTTTAAGCATAAAATTGTCATAATATTTTAAATTTTGTTTTCAAAATCTTATTTTTTTAATTTGATTGGATGCAGATTGAATAGTTTAAATTAAGAAATTGTCTTGATTTTTTTAATTTTTTTATTTGTGTAAAACTGGTAAAGATATTTGGAGAAAGCTAGGAACATGAGCATATCATAAAATATGTAAAATTTTCTGATAATTTTAAAATATTCGCTGAAATATTGGGAGTTTTTTTTAGATCATTTGCTAAACGATTTAAAGGTGCAGTTCTTCAAATGATCATAGATTTGTGATTAGTCATCTTTCACCAGTAAAACCAATTTAAAAAAACCTAACCAGGTTCTCAATTTTATTATGTTTTTATTGGTTTTCCAAAATAATTTAGTCCTATATTTTGATGTGTTTAAAACTAAATTTTTGAAAGCTAAGAACACAAGGATTTTTTCGATCGATTGTGCACGCGCGTTAAAAATGAGTAAACAAAACGCGATAGGACAGTCCCGCGACACAACGGTTCTGTAAGATGACGGTCCTCAGAGGCAAAAGGTACAACACGATTGTCCCCGGAATGAGAGGGGGTAGGACACAATGGTCCTGAAAGAATGCGTTGGCAATGCTACTGTTGCAACATTGAAAAAAAAAACAATATTTTTACAACATTAAAAAGCGTGCAAACCAACTAAGTCAAAAATATATAATATACCGAAAAATATGCAACTCCTATATAAAAAAGTATGGAAAAATAGGCCATTATAATAAGCTTCTCCATTTAAATGACACTCTCTACTATAATGGCATAGTAGCCATTTTAATTCGGCGAGTTAAAATCGAGAGGAAGCTATTAAAATAGCCATTTATTGATTTAATTTCATTTCATAAAATACTCACAAGTGTAATACTGTCCGGGCCACATGAGTTTCTGCGTGTCGGACAGTATTAAACCAACACGGGAAAACTCGTGCGGCCCCGACAGTATTACACTTGTGAGTATATATGAAGTGAAATTAAATCAATAACTGGCTATTATAATAGCTTCCTCTTCATTTTAACTCGCCAAATTAAAATGGCTACTATGCCATTATAGTAGAGAGTGTCATTTAAATGGAGAGGCTTATTATAATGGCCTACTTTTCCGTACTTTTTTATATAGGAGTTGCACATTTTTTGGTATATTATATATTTTTGATTAAATTAGGTAGAAGAAATAAAATAGACAAAAGATTTTTAAAATTTTACCATCTTAAGTTTAAGATAATTTGGAATACAGTTTTATGCATTCTTATGTACTTTTTAAAGTTGAATTTTTATTTTGATTTAAAATTTTGAAATTTGGTTTATCCTCTTTAAACAAGCTAAATCTTTTTTGCATTGATTTTTTTATTTGTGAAACTTGTAAAGAGCTTTTTAGAAAGCTAAGAATGGGGGGATTTTTTTTAGTGGATTGCACACGTGAATAATAAAAGACTAATCAAAAACGCGATGTTTTTTAAATTGTAAAAGCAAAGTTCTTATTCAATAAATCACCCTGAAAGATCAATTTATTTATTTTGCGTTAAGATACCGAACGATTTTGAAAAGTGCAGTTTTTAAAATGATAAGGAAGGTGTGTGATCACTCCTTTTTGCTGGTGAAACCGATTTTAAAAAAGCCCCCCTTGTTCTCAATTTTTAAAAAATAAATTAATTTATCTAATTCATTTTATAATGTTCTAAATTTTCTGATCATTTTTAAATTTGCGGAAATTAAGAACTCAAGTGGGTCAGCTTGCAAAACGATTGAAGAGCTGCAATTTAAACGATTTAATAAATAGTAAATTTGTTTGCTTTATGTTTCAAAACGTTTCTGGTACTATTATTAATGTGGATATTAATTTTAATTATATCCAACATCGATATACAAAACTAGAAAGGAGAGGGCCCGTAGGGCCCTCGCCTTTCTAGTATTATATAATATATGTAAAATGTAAATTAGCAAGGGATTCCTACCAATCCTGCTTTTTTGGATTTTTCCTTGGATTTAATTGGCGATGGATACTCAAGGCAGGGGCTGTACTGCGCTTGATCTGGAGCGACAAAAACGACTAAAATTAAGTTTTGTAAAACTTAATAGCTTATCTATTTTTAAAAATCTTTAAAAACTTTTGATTTAATGATAAGTATATAATACCTAATGGTCTAAAAGAAGAAAGATTAAAAAATATAAGAATTGTAAAAAATTATGTGGTGCTTTTTATAAAAGGCTTTTAACTCATCTGAGGAATAGTAAGGTAGCTGGCGGCCTTGGAGCCAGTGGAGCTCCTTGTGGTACATGTATTCAGCCTGCTAATAACGCGTTCAAAACCTTCTTCTTTGCTGCAGTGGCATAGTCCCGTGAACACTAAATGAATACACTATGTCATTTAGACAACACTTGCAATTTTAAAAAAATAACATCTGCAAGTGTTGTCATTTAGACAACACTTGCAATTTTAAAAAAATAACAACGAAAAGCATTACAGTGATTGTAGTGAGATTTAAAGTTGAAAGTTTGCTATTTGAAGCCCTTTATTTTCCCAAACCAACTTTAAATTAGATTCAACAAAATTCAGGAAATTTCGACCACGTTTAGGTATATATCATTTAAAAACATATTTCAATAAAATAAGCGAAAATTATATATTTGATTAAACAACTTGGAATTCAGTAAAAAAGGAAATTTTTAGTATATAATAAAAAATATGTCAAATTTTAAAGCGAAAACCCGTTTTATTTTCTTTTAAACCGGTTATTTTCTTTTAAACCCACTTCGGATTTATACTTGCAAGGTCAAAAAATAATTAAAAAAATAACTATATATTTTTAATAGTATATGAAGAAAAAATACAAAGTAAAAATACCAATAATTAAATTAGATTAGATTAAATCATTAAATCAAATTCTTTAAATTAGACAACATATACCTATCGTCAACAAAATGCATGAAATTTTGACCACGTTCACGTATATATTATCAAAAAACATATTTCAATAAAATAATGGAAAATTATATTTTTGATTAAACAATTAGGAATTCAGTAAAAAAAGAAATTTTTAGTATATAATAAAAAATATGTCAAATTTTGAAGTGAAAGCCCATTATTTTTTTTAAACCCACTTCCAATTTATACTTGGAAGGTCAAGGTTGGCAAAAAACATTAAAAAAATAATTATTACTATTAAAAATAGGAATAATAGGTTATGTTTCAAAGTCTCACTTTTTAACGTCTCTTATTTTTCTGAAAAATTTTGAATCAGACAACATATGCCTATCGTCAACAAAAAACAAAATCAAAAACAACAAAATGCACAAAATTTGACCAGGTTTTAATAAAATATCTAATACAATAACTACAAATGGCCATACAATTTTGGCAACCACCCAAATTTCGTTGTCTCTTATTGGGTTTGAAAAATTAGCGTTGGTTTGGAGTAAATTTCATTCTTTTGGGCGTTTAAGGGAGATAAGGGAAGACAAAGGAGGGAAGATGGAGGCAAAAGACCTTGCCAATAAGCCAAAAAAATCGTCAGCTCTTACTGGGGAAAAAAGTCTATTCTTCTGGGACGTTGAAAGGGCAAACAATGAAGAAGGGGGTGATACAAATGGTCGACCTTGGGGACCAAATAGGACCTTGGCAACCACCTGTTGCTAAGAAGTGAATTTCATTCCTTTTGGACGTTATGGACATAGAAAGGAAGGCAAAGGAGGTAAAAAGGAATGCAACGCGGTCTTGGCAACCTCAAATTTAAATTTATTGGCAGAATTTATTAATTTCAAGCAAAAAATAGATGATTATTTAATTTCATGCTACAATTCAGTAAAAAAATAAATAATAAAAAAATAGTATTAAACATTTTTTTCTATAAAATTACACACTAACATGAAAAATATTGAGATCGGTGTAACACCTTGTTAACCCAATCTTTTACATTTTTAAATTATAACCCTTCCAGTGTTGAAACCAAATGTATCCAGTTTTATAACCTCTTCAAAAGCACTTTACACATTTTGAATTAACTTACCACCCATAACAGATTAACGCCATTTCCGCCCAAGAGTACTTAACCAGATTAAATACCAACTTTAGCAATTGTTTCTAAATCTCCAGAAGTGTCATTCCTATATTTACATTTTGAACCCAATAGGAAATAAACCAGTGATCATAAGAATTCGAAATACCGCCTTTAGTTTTAAGCCTCAAGATTAATCCATCTCACGTTATATAGATTGTATAAATACTATAAGCAAAACATATAAATAGTGCCACTAAATCTTTGTCAAGATAGTAAATATAAGGCGAGAAAAGAGTAGATGAGATTAAACCTGCGAGCCAACCGGAACCTCTGATCCAACCAACTACCCAACCTTACCACAGCCCAAACCCCACTTCACAGCCCGCACCCAAACCGTCCAAAATTCCTAACTTTATATATTTGTTGTATTGTGATATATTCTTTTATTTTCATACATAAACGTTTTTTGCATAAATTTGTCTTTCTTACCAATCAAATCAACACACACTACGTTCGTAACTTGTTGACAAACCAAACTCAAATAAACAACAAAGTCAACTCGTTACATCACAAACACATCGAATTTTTGGCGTTTTTTGTGATATGTTTAAAACTCCTCAGAGATATTGCTATTCAAAAATAAAACTTTCACCACAAAATTATATATTGCTGTCGTACTAGTATACACATCTGGCATTAAAATTGGTATATGTTCATAAAATGCTTGCAATTAAACATCTATTATATGTTAAACAAATGTACAAAAAACAGGAATGAAGGGAAAAAGGCATTGGTCAAACAAAGACGTTGTGAAGGACAAAGAAGTGGGAGGAGGGAGGCAAACGACCTTGACAAGGACCCAAATATTCTCCTTGTCATTTTTCGTCCATTACTTATTGACTATGCAACAGAAAATATTAGCCAAATTATTGCCATTTTGACACGCGAAAGAATAAATGCATATTTCAAGCTTAAAATATAATTTAAAATAAATATAAGTAAAAAACTGAATTATGAATAAATATTTTTAATAAAACTTTTAAATATATAAAATACACACTAATAGGGGAACTATTTCTTTGTATAATACTGGTTCAAGAAATTGAATTTGTTTTACATATAAAATGTAAATTTTTGTTTGATCAACCAGGTAAAATGGGCGTTTAGCTTTAATTCCTACGTTATTTTTATTGTCTAATGAGTTTTATGTTGAATCTTAATTGAAATTTATGATTATTTTGAATTAAAGAAGAAATTAAAAAATGGCAAATCAGAAAAATTAAAAAAAACCACGCAAATGAAAAAATACGAATTTCTAAGAAAACAGGCCATAAAAAGAAAATTTAAATACAAAATCTAAATTTTTAAAATGGCACAAATGAGGAAAATTGTGTCCAAAGCGTTGAATGTTGTGTTCAAAAAATTAAAATTAATCAACTTAGATGGAGTTTTTAATTCTAACTAACGAGTTTTACAATCATGTACCTATATAAATATATAAAGTTAATTTGACTAACCTGTTTCTGGGGCTCTGTTGCGTTTTTAATTTGTTTCCTCAGGTCTCTCTTTAAACCAACATTAATTTTAAATTTTTTTTCTTTCTTAAAAAACACGCTCTAATGGCTTTCTTTCAACCCAAGAATAAAAAACTTCCTGAGGAGAGGAGGAGGGTTTAAAAGAAGACTTTTCCAGAAAGACAAAAGCAGGAATGAATGAAAACTGAATGCTGGAATTGATGACCTCTGACCCAAAGTGGGCGGGGTCAATTGCCGACTACCAATCAGCGCGCGATCAGGGCCTGATGCCTCCAGATGCCGACAGCCAATCAGCACTCGTCCAGATTGTGAACATGGGAACTTACCCTTTAATCTTATCTGGTAAAAAAGTCTTCATCATAAAACTTTGGACTTTAATTTTAAAGTATTAAGATATATTCACAAATATAGCAATGTATCCATTTAACTATCATTTAATGTACTTTTTTCATAATTTGTTAGGTTTAGTAGAATTTGTGCAATCAAAAAATATTTTTTGGAAAAAATGAGTGAAATATTTAATACATACAAAAATCTGGGTTTCATACATAAAGAAATTAATCATACCTTCATAAAGTTTTGAAAAAGCTATAAATCGTTGGCTTCAAAATTTGGTATAACAAATAAAAAAGATGCAACAAAAATGTTAAAATATATTATAAACCAAAATGAATCATAATATAAAAATTTTTAAACTTTATTATTTTTAAAAATTTCTTTTCTATTTTTTAAAAATTTTGCAAAAACAATTTGGTTTATTTAGAACTTAATGTAAGTTAACATTTCAAAATATCATAAATTTGCCTTAAACCATCCATTTATAGTATAATTTTATTTTAATGTTTATAATATTAAAAATTTCTAAACTCGTTTTTAATCAAATAACTGTTAGCTATAACAAATAAATAATCGGTCACAGTTTTCTCTTTTTATTAATCTGACTCATTATATTTCTCCTTCGCTTAAAAAGTAACATACATGCAAATAAATTGAGTCAGAGTCACCATCCCTGCATAATAGGAAAGCAAAAAAACTTAGTTATAAAACAAAAAAAGTAAAAAGCAAAAAAAAAACTAAAAATAAAAATAAAAAACAAAACAGTAACAATTATAATTAATAAAGCACAATAAGGGAAATTAAAGGAGATATTAAGAAAATTATAATTGAAAATACAAAGAACACAAAAAAATATTTAAAAAAAAAACAACGTGCCTTAAATATATAAAATGAATATAATTTTGAGAGCTAAATAATGCTTGGTTAAATAAATAATTTATATAATTTTAGAGGCAAAAGGTAAATTTAAAAGTGTTCATAACTCTGACATTTTTACAACATCAATCAATAAGCGCAAGCCAAGAAGTCAACAAAAATCAAACATGTCATAATTTCCACACTTCTCAATCACGCTTCAAGTTGTACCAGGGACTCATTATTTCATCACTTAAAAGCAAAATAGTAATAAAACAATGCACAAATTGGAGGAATCCTGGCACCTATTACTCACAATTCACCACTCTGGATATACTGTCAAAAACCAGTTCCAAACAAAATTGCCAGGTCAAACAAAAAGGACCCTTGTTAGTGTCGTTTTCAAAATTGAAGAAAGAAAAAAACAGAAACCACAGCAATAATCCACCAAAAATGATCAAGACCAACTGTCAAACTATATTGTCAGTAGGATTCCGGACTCCACTGACAAAACAGCCCACACAACCAGCCCTAATCATAATTATTGGTTACTGCAGAAAAAATAAAATTGTTCAATATAAAGATCTAGTACACATTATAAAATACATTCTCATGAAATATTCATGTAAATCACAAAAACCACGTAAGTTACTATAAGATTTTTGTCTGGTTTGCTCACAAAAATTGGTGCTTAAATCATTCCAAAGCCGAATTGATTGTCAAAGTGCAGAAAAATTAGTTCTCATAAAATGTTTTTGGGACAGCAAATATTCAAAATTATTATTACGCAACCGATCAGATCTTCTGAGATTTTGTTCATTAACAAGAAAAAAGTCTAATTCAGGTGAGCTTCTAAGTCCATGGTGGTAGCAGTAAATTAATCTTGAACGGAAGCTAGCAGCAAGTAAACCAACTGATGTACACCCACTTTTTCTTTGCAAAGCCAGGAAAGGAGATTGATAGTCATTGTGAATCATTCTCAGAGCAAAAAAAGGGATTTTTCAAGTTTGATGCGATCTTTTAAAAAAATTGGGTAGTAGACAGCCAAACCATAAGACATTGATGGAAGTATATTACTAAAAAATATTTTGTTTAAAATGTGGGAATTAATATTTTTGCCCAGAGTTTTGACCAACACACCAGTAGATTTACGCAAATTTGCGCTTTTTATTTCAACATGTTTGCTCCAAGATAAGCGCTCGTCAACAAATAAACCCAAATATTTATAATTTTTAACTCTTTGAATGATTTGATTGCCCAGCTGAAGATTGTTGTTTAGGTTTATTTCCTGATTTGCCAGCGATAAAACAGATATTTTGTTTTACTAATGCTAACAGTGAGATAACGATTTAAGAAGTATTCATTAATAAGTCTTATATCGTTATTTAAAGCAATTTCGTCATCATTAGTAATTATTGGTTTAATTAAACATAGATCATCTGCATACAATATAATATTAGACTGAGGAGATAGCACGACTGAATCTAGGCTATTACAGTATGCAATATACAATAGCGGCCCCAGTTTTGAGCCTTGCGGCACTCCGCTTTTAACTTGCCTGCTTTGAGATAATGCAGCTTCAACTTTAACCTTAAAGGTACGCCCATGAAGATATGAATTTATGTATTTTAAAAGACTGTTGCAGACTCCAAACTCATCTTTTAAGCATTTTAGTAGATTTTGATGAGGAACAGAGTCAAATGCCTTGCTTATATCGAAAAATACAGCTACAACTTTTGTTGGTGAACTTTTGGCACGACAAAATTCAAAACCGTTGCAAATGTACTGTTCAAATATAATCAAGGCATCAACGGTATTTCGACATTTTCTAAAACCAAACTGTATTATTGAAAGCAGTGGATCTAAAAATGTTTTAAGGTTTTCAATAATATGTGCTTCACACACTTTAGATACAACACTGGTTATGGATATAGGTCTGAAATCAACTGCAGTTACTTCCTGCAGTTTTTTAGGTACTGGTGTAATTACAGTCTCTTTCCAAGATTCTGGAAATTTACATTCCACGATTGAGCGGTTTATTAGTTTAGACAAAGAGCCAGCTAAATAAGGAGCACATATTTT
>JASAMX010027566.1:0-14262 GCA_030248175.1 Microlaimidae sp. YZB2_3 | reverse complement strand
CTAAAGTCTTCCAGGCTGAAATTAAGGGCGTAACCGCTCTACGCCAGAAAGAAATAAACAATAAACCCCTGAGCGAGAAAAATTTAAAAAAAAAGTTTTCAGCGGTTATGTAACCAATTATTATTTAGCTGCGTCATGTGTTTCTCTGCACGTGATATTTTCTCAAAAAACGAGTGGTTACTTTACCACTCATTTATTTTCACCCTGATAGAATTTATCTTTAGTGTTTCGTTTTTTTTCAGTAAGTTTTGTTTTCGTTTTTAGTTTTACTCGTTCATTTTTAATGCTGTTCTAATCTTGCCCAGTAGGTTTGCCAAGGTAACGCCTCATCCTCACCCATCATCCCAGCTCCTGAATTTCCGGAAGCGCCTGTCGGACGCCCCGGCTCGATGCCGATACTACCCTGGGTAGCCGGGGACGGCTTTGGTCTGGGTGGCAAGATATGGCACCAGCCGAAAATTCAGGCATTTTGCTATTTTCAGTCATTTTTCCTCGTAGCCTTATTTCTAACTCCCTTAAAACGGCGCCTTGGGTGTTTTTGTAAATTAAATTTATTAAATCGTCTTTGCAAAATTAAAATTGTTAATTTCTTTAACGTGGAAATGCACGGCCTCGCACGCGAGCGGGCGCTCGCCTGTTTTGTTACGCCGGTTGTCTGAGTCGGTGGGGTTTTTGTTCTGTGTGCGGTGCGCGCGTGTTCTGCGGCCCCGTGTATTAATGTGCTAATATAAAAACGGCCCGCGTAACAAAAGGTCGTTGGTTTTTTTACTTGTTTCAAATTGTCCGGCTGCGAAATACGACTAGAAGACCAGAAGACCCCGAGGCGGAATAATCTTTCTAGCCTCTCCCCTGAGCCTATTTATATTACAGAAAGCCAATTGTTATTTCTTTAGTAGGCCCTGTCGTATTTCGGCAGTCCTTCGCGGGATTTCTCAGACAATCGGTGTTGGAACTCTTTTAAAACTTTTTTGAATGCTTACGCGTTTTGTATTTATATGTGTGAGACCGGTGCATCTCCACGGCTGAACCTTTGTTTTAAGATCTAGTATAATTGGCCCAGTTTTTACGGTTAGCTATTGGTGCTGTTTTCTTTGTTAACGGTTTAATTGGGGGTCAAATTCGTTCTTTACGTTACCTTGGCAACTTACGTACTAAAACTGTGTTTTATTTGCGCACGGCTTAAAGCCTCGTTTTTTGCAAGTCCCGCCATAGCCAAAAAGGCCCTAAATAAGTCAAAGGTGTCTTTTCACCAACGTTTCGTATTTTTCCCCCCTTTAGGTCTAAGTGGCTGCATTTTTCGTATCCTTTTTACTAAACTCTTTTAATAGGTTTAAGCTCGTCCTTGTGCCAGCCCTGCATAAGTTTTGTCCAGTAATGCGTATTCTTGTAGCCTCGGTGTATGCTTTTCTTTGGCGCTCATAAAATGTTCCCTCGTAAAAAGTCGTTTAACATTCTAGTACTAACTTTGCGTCACTGTTGTTAGCAAACTTACTTTAAAGTAACAAAGGTTCGGTTAAAGGAGTACTCGTCCGGCGAGTAACAAACAGACAGGCAAACATCTTTCACACATCTGAGCTAGAGCCATTACATCTTGTCATTCGTTCCGTGTCCGCCAGCGGTTGAAGTCCCCGCACTAAAATAAACTCTGTTATCGGCGTGACAGTACCAAAAACTAAGAAATTAAAGTTGTAACAAATCTAACAAAACCAAAAAAAAAACGAAACCACAAATAAAACCGATCCTAGTATGGGGAGGTTTGTTCACATGGGCCAGTATTTTACCTATAATAAACCATAGTTTTATATGTTTATAATCATTTTGTCGCCGACATAGATCTTTTTAACACTTAATATTATCAATAGAACATGTATTATTCATCAATAAAAAGTAGTTCCTAAAAAAATTATTGCGCAATTTTCCACAATTTACAAAGAGCCCATGTTTTTTTTTACTAAATAAGTAACAAGAAAGGATAACTGGTTTTAAGATTTATGTGTTTGAAAAATAATATATTAATAATAAGGAGAAGAAAAACATAATACTAAATTTATCTCGTTCTTTAATTATGGTTTGCGCGGTGCCGTAAGACTTAATCTCCATGTGGCCCTCCCGCGCCATTGATAATTGTTTTATAATAAAAATAAAAACAATAATAATAAGAAGAAGATGAATTTAAATTACAAATCTTACACACATTGTTTAGCTATGGAATGATATCAGTTTCTAATAGTGATTGATTATTATTATTATGAATTTGAATTGTCTTGTTAAGAATTTTAAAATTGTCAACAATTTTGAAAGTTCAATTTCAATTGTTTGAAATTAAAAATATTAATAAAAAGAAAGCGAACATTAAAGTTTACCTACGTTCTCCAATTATAGTTGGCTTTCTCTGCAGCTACTGCAGGGCTATATCGCCGCTCGAACGATGAAAAACATTGATTTTAAGATAATGAGCATTAAAATTATAATAATAAATAGAAGAAGATGAACATAAATTGCAAAAAAAAATTTCCAAAGTTCTTGAATTATAGTGTGCACGGTGCTGTGGGGCCAAGCCGCCGCATGGCTTTCCCCACCACCAATGCTTATTATTCTTTTTTTAACTAAAACTTTGAATTATTTTTGTCATCAGTAATGCAAGAATTAAAAAAAATGAATTTTGTTGTTTTCGCCGTTTTCCGCGCGGTTGAAGTAGATGGCGCTTTGAACTGGTTTGGTTTCCGCCACCAATTAAAACCGAGCACCGCTTTCTGCTATTTTTGTGCAGTTTCTATGAGGGGCTGTTGTTTTCGTTGTCTGGTTAGTACAATCCTTATTGTTGCCAAAAGGCTGTTTTTGTATGGTTGGGAATTTTTATTTGTCTATTTTTTCAATTTTTTATTTTGATCAATAAATTAATAACAAGGACCCAAATAAAAAAAGTGCTTACTAAAAAAGTTGGGTAATTTTTTCTTCTTTTCAATGAGCCCGTGTTAATTTTTGATCAATCAGTAAAGAATCAGAAATATTGCTTCTAATGATTGAGCGTTGGAATAATAATAAGAAGAAAACACTTTAGTCTAAACCCGCTTTTTAATCGGAAATTGTTTAGTTTTAGAAGGTCTCAAAAAGTCAGCCAATAAGGATTCAGAATTTAAATTTTTGACAACCAATGAACGCACAAAGCCGGTCATAAAAGCCATGGATATTTTTCTCATGATTGCCCATTATTTGTGCTGATTGGCTGCACTCGTCGTTATTCCGTGAAAGTGACGTGACCAATCGTCAATTCCGCGCTCTCTCTTTCTTCTATTTTCTGACTTAAATAATGATTTATCTGATCGTTTAAGCTTTTTCTTAAATTATCACTGTTTGTTTTGATTCATTCATTTCATATTGACTGGCGAAGAGCGCGGAAACAAAAGGAAGAGCGTGGAACTGACGATTGCTCACTTCACTTTCACGGACAAACGACGAGCGCAGCCAATCAGCGCAAGGAATGGGCGATCATGAAAAAGATGTGTTCAATGAGTTTGTTAGCGCGGGATGTCTAAACAGCGGGAATATATAGCTCCTCCGACAACCTATCCCACGGAGCAAAACAAGATCATGTGATAACGAAAACCATATGACATTTTACAGCTCTTAAAATGTCAGAGTGAAAGGTTATGAATTTCAAAATTTACCAACGTTCTCTAATAATGGTTGGCGTGGCGCCGCGGGGTTAAATCGCCCCGTGGCGCTCCGGTGCCACCCATGATAAAATTTTTAACAAAAGCAGTTTATTAATAAAGATCAAAGCCATATTTTAGTTCTTATTTATCAAACAAATATATAGCTCATATCAACCATATGGCTGACAAACAATTTTCCCAGTATTTTTTATCACCCGTTTGCCAAGAAAATTATGATTCCCAATTTATAAAAAAAAAAACGTTAAGCAGTCCCTAGCACAATTATCCGTCCCAGCCTTGCCAGATTTACGACTTACTATAAATATAACTACTCTCTAAATCCACTTAATGTTAGAGGAATGTACCAAGGCTGTAAATGATCATCAACGTGTTGATTGTATGTACATAGATTTTGCCAAAGCCTTTGATTCTGTGTGCCACATGAAATTGATCACCAAATTAAAGGCAAATCTTTTGGTTTTAAGTTGTTTTCAGACGACTGTAAAATATACCAAATGCAAAAAAAATCTGATTGCTCAGACATAAATCATAGTTTACTAATTTACTTAAAATGGGCAAATGCTTAGCAGATAACGTGGCATTTCAAAAATGTATTGTTTTATTAGCTAGAAATCTTAATATTTCGTGAACAACTTACTGCCTGGATAACAATGAAATAGATAACGTTGTTCAAGTTTGTGAATTAGGTCAAAATATTACAAGTGCCCTCAATTTTACAACGCATTGTGCCCAAATTGCTAGTAAAGCTTATTCTCGGGCATCACTATCGATCACCAAATTAAAGGCATATGGCATAGATTATGAGTTACTTAGATGAATAAAAAACTTCTTTAACGGTGGATCACAAGGTGTGAATATTTGTGAAAGTTATTCTCACGCAGTACATGTAATGTCAGGAGTCCCTCAAGGCACCATCCATGGTCCAATCCTATTTGTCATTTATATCAATGATATTTGATATTTGTATTGAAGGATCTTGTGGTTTTAAGTTGTTTGCAGACGATTGTAAAATATACCAAATGCAGGAAAATTCTGATTGCTCAGACTTAAAGCATAGTTTACTAATTTTCTCAAAATGGGCAAATGCTTAGCATATAAACGTGGCATTTCAAAAATGTATTGTTTTATTAGCTGGAAATCTTAATATTCCGCGAACAACTTACTGCCGGAATAACAATGAAATAGATAACGTTGTTCAAGTTTGTGACTTAGGTCAAAATATTACAAGTGACCTCAATTTTACAACGTATTGTGCCCAAATTGCTAGTAAAGCTTATTCTCAGGCATAACTATTGCTGCGCTGTTTCAAAATTAAAAATTTTTTTTTCTTAATTCGCGCCTACAAAACATTATGTACGCCCTTTATTAGAAACAAATACCCCTGTGTTTAGTCCCCACCATATAGGCGATATTAAATGCCTTGAAAAAGTTCAAAAATATTTTACAAGAATCCTGTTTTTCAAATGTAATTTGCCCTACGCCGATTATAATACTCAACTGAGATTTTTGTATTTAAAAACACTAGAATTAAGAGGAGTAACTTTCTAATAATAATTAGAAAGTTACTCCTCTTAATTTTCTTAATTTAATTTTTAATTATTTTAATTTTATTAAAATAATTAGTAATTTCTCTTAATTTGTCAGAAAATTGTGTCTAGTTGTGCTTTACGCTGAATGTATTTAAATTAAAACGTTCAGAAAAACATAACTTCGATTCTTGTAAGTACTTTTTTTTCACAGCGAGTAAGTAAATCTTTGGAATTCTCTTGATGATAATACTGTTACATTTAAATCTTTAACTAAATTCAAAAAATTATTGAATACTGTAAATCTGTCAAAATATTGTGTTGTTTACTAGGTGCAATGTACAGTGTGTTATCACCTTTATTTGCCGTTTTGCCATAGCAATACGTAACTGAACGAAGAACCAATTATATAAATAAACACAAAAAAAAATTTGTGTTTACCAGTCTATAATTTCAAGTGATTAAACTTTATGGTAAAATTAAAAAAATGAAAAAAAAAAAGACCCAGCAATGTAGAAAAGCATTTTATGTAGCAAAAATACACGATAGTCAAAAACCCCCATTCGAACGGACGTTGCGCTGTGTTAAAAATCTAGACAGGATTAGGGATCGACCGGGGCAGAATTATTGCTGATGCCGGGGCCGGGGTAAAAAAAAAGTGCCGGGGCAAGCCAGGGCAGGGGCCGGGGCCCTGGTCGATCCCTAGACAGGACTATGACGCTATAGTGTCGCTTTTAAAAATTTAGACAGGATTAGGGATCGACCGGGGCAGAATTATTGCCGATGCCGGGGCCGGGGTAGAAAAAAAGTGCCGGGGCAAGCCAGGGCAGGAGCCGGGGCCCCGGTAGATCCCTATATTGGACTATGACGCTATAGTGTCGCTTTCAGCCAATGAACGCTTGAGTAAAAATTAAACATTAATTAATTAATTTAATTAATTTTGATTAATTTAATTAATTTAATTAATTTAATTAATTTAAGGTGGAACACTACAGAAAAAACCGCACAAACTTAGTACAGACGCTATTCATTACAGCTGTAACCAATTTCTATAAACTACATACTGTATTAATCCTTATGTCCTGAACATCATTTTTTATATTTTGATGAAACATGAAAATTAAAAATAAGCTGTGGGAATGGTCCACAAAGGGGATTCCGACCAATCGCAGGTTTTTTTCACAAAATGACACATAAAATTTTTTTGTGCGTGTCGATTTTAAAAATTTTTTGTACGTAATTAGAAGACGAGTAGATAAAATTTTCCTGAGCAATACGAATCTAAACCGTAATACCAAAAAACAATATGCGGTCCGGTTTGGTCGAAATATGGGAGTTGTGTTTGTTTGTGATTTTGATATTCCCTCTCAATCTCCCCTTCTGTCATAAATACAACATAATGTACATTACATGAAATTTTAAAACGATTATATAATCGCCGTGTTGATGTAAAGTTTGTTCCGTTTTATCGTATTATGTAATTCGCGTTTTGTTTTGTTTGTTTGTTTATACCTATATATATAATTGTATTTTTTAATTTAGCAATGGCCAGCACTACCGTCGCGAATTCGTCAGACGGGGAGGAGGTCCCGAATATTACCGTCACCCCGGCCACTCCTGCAACACCCGTTGTCAAGACTGATCACCAGACAAAGGTATATATATGGTCTCGGTCTGTCTCTGTATATACAAAAATAATATGGATTTGTGTACTGAAAAAAGTTTTAGGTGAGCGTATCTCACTTACGTTTGATACGGTTGATTTAGTTGTATCAGGTTTTATTTTATGGCTAAAATTGAACTCTATATCATAGGTGTGGGCAGCCTCCCGGATGTTAGGGGGTATACCCGGCCCCCGAAATTTGGGGGGAGGGTGCCCCAAAGAAAAATTGTTGCAATGATACCACATTTTAGCGTTTTAGATCTCGGACTCCCCAAATTTTAGGGGGGGTGGGGTGTCCAGGGTACCCCAAATTTTTTTTTTTTTTTTTGGGGGGGGGTGTCGGCTATAATCGGGATTTTTGGTGGTCAACCCCCAAAGCCAACCCGCCCCCTCTGCCCACCTATGCTTCATATTCTAATAAAATTTTTGTTTTAACCTTGCCGTTACTGAAATATGTTCGCTCATCCAGACCTATGCACGGTCTGGAAATGCCCCTTCCTGCTTTATTGGAGGATTTGCTCCCCCTGTTTTATTGACCGCCCCCCCCCCTGCCAAAAAATGAAAAAGTACCCAAAAATTATGGCACAATTTTTGACCCATTATCGCTAAATTTCTTCAGTTTCGTGGCTTGGCTGCGTCACTAGTAGTCTCCTACCATAGATGAGAACGGTCCGGGAAGCTAGGGGAGTGTGTGTTTACCTGGGGTAAATCAAATTTTGAATTCTAGGAGGGGGATCCTATGGGGGTTCGGACCCCCCTAGCTTTTTAGGGAGAAGGTTGACCCAGTGTACGAAATTTTGAAATCTAGAGGGGGGTCAGGTGGGGTCCGGTGTCCAAAGCAAAAGTTTTAAACCATAATAACTTTAATAATTGTTCTTTTTATAGGATAATACTACATTTTATTAAATAAAAAGCAATAAGAAGGGTGTAAAAACATGAATATTTGTTAAAAATTCACGTTTTGGAGGACAATTTAGTATAAAAAAATACCTAAAATTTTCCCGAGGGGGGAAGGGGGGTCAGATTTCAAATTCTAGAGAGGGGTCACGGGTAAAAAATTTGGGGAGGGAGGGCCTAGATTTTCGTCTAGGGGGGAGTTCCAAAATTTCGAGGCTAGGGGGGGTGGACGTGGACCCCACCCTGCCCCCTCCCTTTCTCACCTATTATGTCTCCCACGCTAAATAAAATATATCGATATGATATAAATAATATATCACTAATCAGTAATCGTAAGTTATAAATACTTTTGTTTTATCTATTACATTATATTATATTATATTATATTTAGTGATGTTCCTCGGAGCTCCGTTCCGCTTTTAGGAGCTCTGAAGCTCCGCCCTATTTTTGTACCAATTTCATTAATTATTTAAAGAGTAGAGTAATCCATGCTATAGATTATTTTGTCAAGATTTTTTTGTAATTTAAATTTTTTTAAGACTTATTTAAAACAATAAAAATAGTCGTAAAAATGTGTACATAGAGTAAGTTTAAGCAAATTTCAAGCCTAACTAAGCTTACAATCGCTCATTAAAAGGGCGGAATTTAGGTGTTTCCTCCGTTTTAAATGGCCGGAGCTCCGGAGCATGATATTGGAGGAAAGGAACATCATTATTATATATAAATCTGTTTAGTTCAATTTCGATCCGATCAACTTGAACATGTACGAAACGCTAGAGGAACTGAAAGCCCTGGGCCCCGACCACCTCAAAAGCGAACTGGCACGCCGGGGTCTCAAATGCGGTGGAACATTCGATCAGCGGGCCGACAGACTTTGGGGGGTGAAAGGGTTGAAGCCGGACGAAATACCGAAGAATCTGAAAGCAAAGTAGCTCACGTACACTGTTTAGAGCCGGGTTTTGAGACCCTATTTTTTGTTTGTTTGTTTGGATTTCGACCGTTTTTCTGCCTTTGTCGATACTGGATATTTCGGAGTTTTTGGCTGCTGTGTTTTTTTCGAGCTTCGCTGGGACCTGGTGTTGTTTGTTGTTGGTATTCTGTTATTTATTCGAAAGAAAATAACACGACGGAATTAGATTTGTGAGAGTGATTTCGTATCACTCTTTGAACCTGCGGGATCATTCCACCAGCTGAAATATGCGGAAATCCGAAGAGAATCAAACTGTGCTAGAGGATTTTTGACTAAGAAAAACGGAAATAGTACCTGTAAATCTTTAAATGAATTTCAATACATAGGTGACGCTTTTTGCCCAAATTATTAAACATTTGTGTGATTAATTTATGTTTTATTATCTGAGCGGCCTATGAGTGAGCAAAAACAAAAACTTGAAATAACTTTATTAAATTAAATTATTTTAAATAATCCAATCATGTTTAATGCGTGATATAATTACATGGTAAATGGAAAGTTAAGGGTTTTCACTACCAGAAAAGCAAAGCCATTTCAAGATCAAGACTGTATGACTAAAATACAAAATAGGACTTGACTTAGTTGATTTTAAACAGATTTTTTGTGTTTTCTTTATTTTTCTTGCTTGTTTCAATTCTCCTTAGTTTTACCAAGTCTGTATAACAAATTACTAAAATGGCGACTACTTTGTGCATATTAATGTTTTTGTTGACAAATATACAATACACTATACTGGATAGCATAAAAAATAAAAGTGTTAAGGTTAGTAACTAGTATTTAGCCAAACTAATTAGAAAACATATATCTACATGTAAAAAATGTATAATAGTACGTTAATACTGTCTAAAATTTAAAGAAGAATAATTAAAAGAAAAAAGCAACGAAACAAAACCATAACAAGCCTGCTTTAGTAATAATAGTAATACTTATTTAATTTACCACATGGAAATAAAAAGCCACAAAAACAAATTTTAGTATTATTAAGATTTAAGGTAGAACTTCACAGTTTTGACCACTTGGACTACAAGTCGCATATCATTATAAATATTAATTTTTGGCCCATAAAAGTGGGGTGCTATAAAAAGTTAAGAGTTTGTGCTATCCAGTGGTTATAAAAACATCACCGAAACGTTTGTCCTGTTCGTAAAAGATGTCCATGGATTCTATTCTACCTCTGAAAACCACAATAAGGCCTTTAAAAAAATTGATTCGTTATTTTTGGGCGAACTTTTATAATAAATTAGGGTAATGTAGGGGGCAACTTTCAGAGGTGGTTTGGGTTCAAAATGATCTCAGGATTTTTTTTAAATTGCAAAAAAGCCTTTTTTTACAAAAATATATAGTAAAAAAAATCCTGAAGTCCTTTTTGAATCGTTTATAATAAAAAAAATGGTAAAAGCCTATATCTAACTATTTCCAAACTTTCGTTTAAAAATAACGAATCAATTTTTTTAATTTTCGTTTAAGTTTCTTTTAATTGACGCCGAGAACTACATTTTGAACCATTCATTTAAAAGCTCCTTTTAATTGATAATCCCAGAGGACCCAGTAGCCAAGTGGTTAGTACGTCGCGCTCGGATCCATGGGTTCGAGTAGTCGCTCGACCATATTTTTAACGCCGAAAAATTTTTTTTTATTTTTTAGCTTTTTAATTTAAAAAAAAGGTTTTATTATTAAGATACGCTAAATATAAAATGAAAAAATTAAATATTTTTGGTAATAAAATTTATTAATGTTTTGTATTTTTGACGTGTATTTTATTGATGTTATTTGATGATTGTGGACGATAACATTTTTTTACAGAAAAATGAATGTCAAAAATTGAATCAGCAGGTCAAACTACGTATAGTAAGATGTAATTCAAAAAGATCTGTCGTCAAAAAAAACTGTGAAGTTCTACCTTAAGGGAGTTTTAAAGCAGTTATGGAAAAAGGCACTAAAAAACAATGCTAAAAACTACTAAGAAAAACAAAAAACTTAAATAAAAAGTGCCAAACCAAGTGTACCTCACCAATAAAAGTAAACAAAACAACTTACCTTACCTACCAGTTACCAGATAAATTGTTAAGAAAAAAAAACGAACCGATACAATTATGTTACCATGTTGTATTTTCATATATGGGCACGGGCGGGTTAACCTCCCCCCCCCCAAATTTTAAGAAGGGGAGTTTAAACCCCCCCCATTCAGAGGTGGGGGGGGAGAGAAAAGTTTAACCCCCCAATTTTAAAAAAATGAAAAAAAAATGTCTTTACGGACTTCTAATTGCCTCCGAAATTAAGTTTTGAGGTCAAAATAAATATTTTAAACAGTAAAAAGCTCAAAAATGCAATAATAAGGGCTTTTTCACCTAAAATTAGCGTTTTTTACCTATTTTTTTATTTTAAATCGAAAAACGATATGGGTAAAATGCACTCCAGAAAAAAAAACGATAAGAGTTTTTCCATTTCTTGGATTTTGACC
Organism: Microlaimidae sp. YZB2_3; assembly: GCA_030248175.1. Taxonomy (NCBI): domain Eukaryota; kingdom Metazoa; phylum Nematoda; class Chromadorea; order Desmodorida; family Microlaimidae; species Microlaimidae sp. YZB2_3. The sequence goes on along the minus strand of JASAMX010027566.1, from coordinate 3,068 downwards.
TCCCTAATTTGGGGTTTAACCCCCACTCCCGACCAACTTGCCCATGTATGAGTATTATTATATAATATTTTGTGGATATTATGTTACAATCATAGGTGGGCAGGGGGAAGGAGGTTGGGGGGTTATACCCCCTCCAAAAAAAATCCCGATTATAGCCGACACCCACATTAATTTCTTATAAAATTCAATTAATACAAAAATTACTGGAGCTCCGAACCTTCGAGTTTTCCACCAGAACTCGGAGCTCCAAAGCTGCAGCTCGGAGTTCTAGTGAAACACTACTTGTAAAGTGTAATACAACAAATGTCGTGTTAATAACAATTAAGCGTTTAGCTTAAATCATGCTATTCAAGAATATTGTAGTATAATGGGGTATGGTAAATTAAATGTAACGATTTTATTTGTATGATAATGTAACTCTTTTATTTGAAATGAAATTTTATCAGTTACATGTAAGTATGTAAAAGCGTTTACTCTAATAAAAAAATATTAAAATAAGTTCGTTAAATGATTAATTATACAAAATAAAAAGCTATAAATATAATAAAACAATGAGAATTATATATTTCAAGAATATATAATGCTAATACGAGAAAATCCCCAACTGTACATTAAATTTTCGACTAAAATTTTGCTTAAAAACTCGCGCATGCACAACTTTGCGCGAATTTTCTAGCAAAAATTGACCATTTCCTGCTAGTTTTACCAAAAATATATAACATAATAAAAAAGGAAAAATATGTGACTTCATATATTTCTCAGACACATTGACTGCTCTTATTAGGGCGCGCCCTAATAAGAGCGCGCTCTTATTAGGGCACTAGGATGTGCTAATTAGGGCCCTGTTTATGAAAGGGGGCCCTTATTAGGTCGTGTAAACGCTCTTATTAGGGCACGCCCTTTTTAGCACACCATGGCCCTAATAAGGGCGCGCCCTAATTAGCACACTTATCGATTTTCAAAAAAAAAGATTTATAAGTCTGTTTTATGCGACTGTTTTCGTCGCTGCAATGGCTCAGTGGTAGTCATTCGGCCTCCACTGAGCAAGTGCCGGGTTCAAAACCTGACGGACGAACTTTTTATATTTTTTTTCATTTTTTTTCTTTTCAAAAAATTGTCAATCTTATTTTTTGTTTTATTATTTTTCTTTTATTTTAACATAAATAGCCCACCAAAAAAATAGTCGTATTTTTGTTATTGTTTTTCGGAATTGATACTTGCATTTGGTACACCATAACAATTAAGTAATTTAGCATTCCAATTTTATTTTTTGTTTCAACTGAAAAGGTATGAAAAGTTTTTTTCTGCTGAAAATTATGGTATGACTCTAAATAAATAGGACCCTCGTAGTAAAATCTATTTTCTTAAAAAAGCCACTGTTCCGTCTCCGTGCTCCTTTGTATTTTTTCTTTAAAATTAAGACTATTCGCATTTTAGTTAATACACAAGTAAATCTTATCATTAAAAAGCAAGTATAAGGTAAGTATTATTCATTTTCACAAAACTAACACTAAACGAAGTGGTTTTAAATCTTTTTTTATTATTTAACTCATATTTAAAATAGATTAACATTTAAAATTTTTCAGGTTAGTTTTCTATTGTTATGGTGAACCAAATGCGATAAGTATAATTTCCAAAACAATAACAAAATAAACGACTATTTTTTGGTGGGCTACTCATGTTAAATTAAAAGAAAAATAATAAAACAAAAATTATGATTGACAATTTTTTGAAAAGAAAAAAAAACAAAAGTCTAGGCACCTTGCACTGGAACTCGGGTTTATTGCAATATACATAAGTGTCACCATAATGGATAATTACCGTATCTCCTACTGATCTTTCGTAGTATGCAGATCAACCGATCGAAATTTCTTTCGATCTGTTGATCTGCATACTCGAAATTTCTTTCGATCTGTTGATCTGCATACTACGAAAGATAAGTAGGAGATACGGTAATTATGCATTATGGTGACGCTATGTATATTGCATACTTCATGTATAGCGTTCCAGTGCAAGGTGCCTCTACCGTCCGCATGTTTCGAACCCGTCACTTACTCAATGGTAGGCCGAATCACTACCACTGAGCCACTGCAGCTACGATAGCAATTGCATAAAACAGACTTATAAATAATGTTTGTTTTTTTTTGAAAATCTATAAGTGTGCTAATTAGGGCGCGCCCTTATTAGGGCCATGGTGAGCTAGTAAGGGCGTGCTCTTATTAGGGCGCGCCCTAATAAAAGCAGTCAATGTGTCTGAAAAATATATGCAGTCACATATTTTTCCTTTATTATTATGTTATATATTTTTGGTTTTACTGCGCAGCGATTTTTAACGCAGTTTTAGTTTTACTGTAATAAAAAAATTGCGACTTTCTTAGCACTCAATGCGGCCTTTTTGTATTACAATTATTTTTACGCAACAAAAAAAAGAAATTTTCTTTTCTTACGCTTCGCGCCTTTTTTTTAGGGGGAGCGGTCGGCGGAGCCCCTCTCCCCGAAATTTTTTGTGTACAGCAATCCGCCACCCCTACCCAAAAATCGAACCCTCGGTACGGCAAAGGTCCTAAACACTGAACAAGTTCCGTTTAAATGGGAGGGTTTTGATAATCGTGCACCACGGTAATAAGCAGTAAGGTAATAAATAACCACAGGGTGTTTTTATATACCCCCAATATCATGCTCCGGAGCTCCGGCTTTTTCAAGTGAAGGGGTTTCCGGAGCTCCGGCCATTGTAAGATCACTTGTGTGAAGGGACTCAGCAGACCTTATCGAGCGCCTACAAATGAGAGCAAATACTTCTTTCTACGTATCGAATGTCTTTGAGTCTGTAAATTTAAAGGTCTTTACAGCCGTACGTGGGAGTGCTAAGAGAGGAATTGGGGTTGAAAATAAAAATCGCTAAAACCTATACGACGATGGCCAAAAAGCCCTCCGATTTAAACGAAAATTTTAGTGTCGGTGATCTCCACAAAATTATGACGCCATTTGGGTTGTATTCAAATTCATAACTGAAGCATACAAAAAATAAGCTGTTAAGATATAAAACTTACAATGACATACTAAAAACT
>JASAMX010027564.1:0-35772 GCA_030248175.1 Microlaimidae sp. YZB2_3 | reverse complement strand
ATTTTTTTCTTCTGCGGATTTTTCCATCCATTATGGAATCATCATCAGTTAACCCCGAACGTTAGGTAATTCTTGAACTGACGAATTTTTATACTCTTTTTTGCTTAATAATTTTTTGCAACTTGTATGTAGATGAACCTACTCGCTATGAAAACATTTTTTTTATTATTTTAGGTAGCTAAAGTTCGATAGATCACTAACTGTTAGTCCTGCATTTACCAGTACATTCGATTATGCTACAGTAGTTTTTTGTGGTAAATAAACCGCCTATGATTTCTAACTTTTCAAAATCCGTACCTAATTTTAAAAAATCAAATTTTTCTGAAATATTAAATTTTTTTCAAAAATAAATTGGGTGGAACTTTCACAAGATTGTAATATTCCTGATGGTAAAAACGATGTCGAAACGTTTTCTAACAAATTATAAAATATTTTCCATTATTTTATTGACAAATTTATCCTCAAAATGAATGTCAGAGCTAAAAAATCACATTTACCCAAAACACATTTAAAAACTCAAAATAAAAAAACGAGTTCTCCAAAAAAAATTAAAAAGTAAACCATGGCTAAAAGATAGATATGAGCTGATCTGTATATAAATTATGATAATGTAGTTACTAAATATTTAACTTCACAGGAAGAAAATATTGTAAATAATGCTGATTTAAAAAGTTTTTATAAATATGTTAGCTCAAAAACACATTCTGAATCATGTATACCAGCTTTTGCTTAATAATAATAATGTTTATACTATACGGATGATTGGAAAAAGCTCAGTTATTAAAAAAAATTGCTTGGTTTTTACTAAAAATAATATTTCCCGAATTTCCTAAAATTGTACCTAATCATATTGGGCTCCACTACATCCCATTTACTTTTTCAAGTGTTTTAGAAGTACTAAAAGAGTTACCATTAAAATTAACGCGAACCCCTGAAGAACTACCCGCTTTTTTTTCAAGAATATAGGCTTAGCGAGAGCTGCTATTCGCTTAACAATTTTATTTACAATGACTATGAATAATGGGACTTAGCCAAACAATGGAAAGAAACCATTATATGTCCAGTTTTTAAAAGTGGTTTGAAATCGATCCGTAAAAATCACAGGCCGATTTCACTTTGTAGCTATTAATGTAAAGTAGCGGAAAGATAGTAGTAAATGAACTTTTACTTTAGCTTAGGAAAAACAATTTAATTAGTGAGGAACAGTATGGTTTTGTTTTTAAACGGTCTACTTGTACTCAGTTACTTAGTATTTTAGATCGGTGGACCAAATGGCTTAATAAAAAATTGCGCATTGACGCAGTTTATTTGAATTTTGCCAAAGCTTTTGATAGCGTAAGCCACTCAAAACTTTTGCATACATTAGAAGCTTACGGTATAAATTATGAACTTTTAAATTGGCGATCCAGGCTTTTTTGTCAAACAGAACTCAGAGTGTTCAAGTTGGGGAAACATTTCTGAACGAATTGAGGTTCAATTTGGGATTCTAGAAGGGGCTGCGCTTGGACCAATTTTATTTGTTATTTATATTAATGACCTTGTTAACTGTGTTGAGGGCACGTGCAATATCAAACTGTTTTCTGGTGAAAGTAAAATTTTTTTATGCAAGGCCAAATTTTAGTTTTGTCTCTTAATAAATTTGACATTTGGTCAAATGACTGGCAGCTTAGCGTGTCTGCTCATAAACGTAAAGTGCTAAAGCCCAGTTCACACTGAGGTGGCAATGCCACCGGCGGGAATGCCACCGGTGGCATTGCCACCGCTAGGTTCAAACTGGGGTGGCATTGCCACCGCTGAAAAGGATTTCGTCCGCGTGTAGAGCTAAGAAAATGTCGGTAACTTTTTTTACTTTTTACTCTTTTTTTACTTTTTAGTCTTTTTGATTATTTCCCAGCTGTTTGCCTGGTTAATTCTGTCAATGTATGTTTTTTTTTCGCTTGTAATAAAGTTCCGGACGGTTCCGAACTTGATCAGAAGTTCATCCGAATCAGTCGCCATATTTTTTAATTTTATTTCTAAAAGGTGGTCGAAGAAACATTAACGAATTTAAAAGCTTTCTTTTTAATTAATATACGTAAACGATTTTGTTTTTAGATTTTTTTAATAACCCTGTTTTTAGATTGTTTACTCTTTTAACTTAAACCGCGCAATAAATTATATTAGAAACTGTGCGGCAGAAAAATTTGCAAATCTTTTATTAATGCATAAAAAATTGCAAATTCATATTCCATGCAATGTATGTACGTGTGTTTAAAATTCGTAACATATAGGGTAACTGACTTAATTTCGGCCACCTTTTTTATTTTTTTGGATAAGCTTTTCTGTTTTTTCCAATCGACCCAAAATTTAGTCTAAAAAACGATAGTTATTTTTTTTATTCCAGTGCAAAATTGTAAAATTTCTGTTACACTTAAATATCAGTGGAGGTTTAAAGTTTTTTTTATAGTGGCCGAAATTAAGGCGCGAGCCATTAATTTCGGCCACCTAGAAAAAACTAGCTATAACTATTGCCAAAATGAACAATAAAAATTTCTAAAGGTTGCAAAATTATCCTTAAGTATTGTTCTTGGTACATATAACTTAATTTTTTCCTGTTTGCAAACTTTAATAGTTATTAGCAAGACTTTAAATAATTATGTTAAAACCTTAAAAAAACAAGGTTTAATAACCGGTATTTTTTGTTGAATTTCTTTTGGCTTAAAAGAAACGTGAAAAAAAACTCAAACGAGCAAAAAAAATTCTTTATAAATACGGTAGTACGATGATATTTGAAAACAATTAAAAAATGGCAGTTTCTTTCACCTAAATTTTAAGGTGGCCGAAAATAACGAAATCTTAAAATGCGCAGTTAGTTAAACGCATTGCAAAGTGATTTTGAAGAAAATATCAAAACTTGAAAATTAACAATTTTGAGCCTTAAGGTAGAACTTCACAGTTTTGAACACTCAATTTAATTTAATTTATTTATTTGTTCAAATGGTATAATACAAGGATCAATACACTAATATGAACAATTGTCAATAAATAAGAATATTATACAATTTAATATAACATATTAGAAAATACAGTGTATAAGTTTATGGAACTAAGGTGTTTTTTAAAAATGTTTAGGCTTTTCGAATTGACCACATTATTATCAAGCTTATTCCAAGCGTTTATTACGCGGCTAGAAAAAAATGTTTGGCGCGCATTTACTTTGCTATTTTCGACCACTAATTTTAATGAGTGTCCTCGGGTTTGAGTAACTGTGCTCATTTGGAAGAAATCTTTGGGGTCACTATCAAGCAATTTGTGTACAATTTTATATGTAGTAATAAGGTCATTTTTTGCCCTTCGATATTCAAGGGAGTGTAATTTAAGTGTTTTAAGTCGTTCATCATATTCTATAGCTGGAAGATTGCACCGCGCAAAAAGCCTAGGAGTGAATGAACGTTGTACTTGTTCTATAATCTTTTTGTCTTTAATTAACCTAGGAGACCACACACTGGTCTCGTATTCAATGAGGGGTCTTACAAAAGTATTGTATGCGCGCAAAAGAACGGATTTTTGTTTAGTTTTAAAATATCGAAATAATATTGAGCATCTAGCATGGGCTTTTAAGGCAATTTTTCGACAGTACGTACTAGGTTTTAAATCATTTGAAACAGTTATTCCTAGATCATTAACAGAATCAGTATTTTCTAATTTTTTGTCGCCAAAATAGTAGTCAGTTTTCGGATTATTATGACCGAGATATAATACTTTACACTTATTAAAGGCTATTGACAGTTGCCATTTTGCTGACCACTCGCAGAACTTTTTTAATGCTTCTTTAAAAATAGTAGGTTGTGTGTTTTTTTTGTAATTAAAATAGAATTTGGCGTCGTCAGCAAAGAGCTTAACGGATATGGCATTTCCTACAGCAGCAGGAAGGTCGTTTATGTAAAGAAGGAACAAAAGAGGAGATAATGTTCCTCCTTGCGGGACACCACTTAAAACAGAGAAATAGTTTAAAAAAGTGTCGTTTATGCATACGCGTTGTTTTCTATTAGTTAAATAATTTTTTATCCAATTTAAAAGTTCGTAATTAATACCATATCCTTCAAGCTTTGTGATTAGCTTTGAATGACTTATACTGTCAAATGCCTTACAGTAATCAATATATACAATATCGACAAATTGATGGTTTTTAAGCGCATTTGTCCAGTCATTAAAACTTTTTAGTAATTGTAGTCCGGCGGACCGTTTGCGCATAAATCCAAACTGCTCTTTTGATATTAAATTATTAGATCTTAGGTAAAGAAAAAGTGCATCGCTTATTATTCCTTCCATAATTTTACTTGGGATGCATAGCAAGCTGATGGGGCGATAGTTATTAGCATCACTGTTTAATCTTTTTTGAAAATTGGGATGACAATAGCTTCCTTCCATTCACTAGGTATATCGCCAGATCTCATGCTGGTTTCAAATAAAAGTGCTAAGGCAAAAGCCATGGAACTGGCGACATTTTTCCAGTAAATAGAAGGAATGCCGTCGGGAGTTTGTGAGCGTTTTTCCGGCAATTTTTTAAGTTTTTTAAAAACTGCAGTAACAGGAAACAAAACTGTATTAATTCCTATATTGTCTGGAACTAATTTTTTAAAACTAGGTGAGGTGTTGTCATCCATAGTAAAAACGTTAGAGAACTTATTTGCTAAAATTTCGCATTTTTGTTTATCGTTTACAGTAAAATTACTGTTGGATGTTTTTAAAGGCGCGACTGGATTGTGGTTTTTTAGCGAACGATTTACGTAATTGTAGAAATTTTTAAAATTTCCAGAGTCAATTATTGTTTGCTCCTTGGTATAATGATAATCTCTAACTAATTTTTCATACTGTTTGGCGCAGCTTTTGTAAGCTTGTTTAGCTAAAAATGATCGTCTGCTCAGCTTATAAAGTTTTTGTTTTTTTGAAAGGAGGCGTTTAATATTGGAAGGGTAATTTTGTTTATGCGTTTTAACTTTGCATAAAGGAACGAATTTTTTAATGCAAAACAATTGGATATCGTTTATTTTTTGCGAAAAGTTTTTCAACAGAGGTTGAAATATTAAAAATTTCTATCCAGTTGACTGATTTTAAATAATTATTTATACCCGAAAAGTCTGCTTTTTTAAAGTTTCGATAAAACCTTGCGGTAGTTTTAGCGCATTTGGGAAAAAAATTAATTTTAAAGTTTACGGAGAAATGATCAGAATTTGCGCAAAACCCTTCGGATTCAGAAATATCGAGAATTATGGTATCCTCATTGCATAAAACTAAATCTAGCGTATTACCACTAATGTGTGTAGGAAAACTGACGTACTGTTTCAGTGCGTTTTCATTACATGCATCAAGAAAAATTTCGTGCTCAATATTACCTCCGTTAATAACCTTACGCGCCCTCCAATTAATGTGGGGAAAATTCAGATCACCCACTATTACAGTTGGATAATTAACATTACATATGTAAGAAAAGAAATCAGTTAATTTAGCGGTATTTAATTGGTTTGCATCAGCTGATAGAATTGGGTCCCGGGTGCGGTAAATACAAGCGCTACGTAATTTTGAACTTTCGCTTAGAATATCGATTACTATTGTTTCTAGTGAAGAGAAAATAGGCGGTAAGTCCACCTGAGAGACTTTCAAATATTTTTTTAAACACTTGGACTACAAGGTCGCATATCATCATAAATATTAATTTTTGGCCCATAAAAGCGGGGTGCTATAAAAAGTTAAGACTCTGTGCTATCCAGTCGTTATAAAAACATCACCGAAAAGTTTGTCCAGTTCGCAACAGATGTCCATGGATTCTACCTTTGAAAACCACAATAAGGCCTTTTAAAAAAAATTGATTCGTTATTTTTGGGCGCAATTTTATAATAAATTAGGGTAATATAGGGGCAACTTTCAGAGGTGGTTTGGGTTCAACATGATCTCAGGACTTTTTTTAAATTGCAAAAAAGACTTTTTTTACAAAAATATATAGCAAAAAAATCCTGAAGTCCTTTTTTAATCGTTTATAATAAAGAAATGGTCAAAGCCTATATCTAACTATTTCCAAACTTTCGTTTAAAAATAACGAATCATTTTTTTTTAATTTTCGTTTAATTTTTTTTAATTGACGCCGAGAAACTACATTTTGAACCATTTCTTTAAAAGTTGCTTTTAATTGAAAATCTCAGCTGACCTAGTAGACGAGTCGTTAGTACGTCGTGCTCGGATCCTCGGATCCATGGGGTCGAGTAGTCGCTTGACCATGTTTTTAACGCCGAAAAAAATTTTTTTTTATTTTTTTTTTAATTTAAAAAAAAATGTTTTATTATTTAAGATACGCTAAATAGAAAATGAAAAAATAGAATATTTTTGGTAATAAACTTTATTAATGTTTTGTATTTTTGACATGTATTTTATTGATGTTATTTTATGATTGTGGACGATAACATTTTTTTACAGAAAAATGAATGTCAAAAATTGAATCAGCAGGTCAAACTACGTATAGTAAGATGTAATTCAAAAAGATCTGTCGTCAAAAAAAAAACTGTGAAGTTCTACCTTAAATAGAAGATATTTTAAGGTTATATAGTGCTTTTTTCTAAATTTGATGCAGTTTAAACACCAAGCAAAAATTAAGAAAATCACAAAAAATTCACTTTTTGTATGAAAATGTTGATAATTCAGAATAAAAAAAAACATTTGCAAAAACACTTTATTCAACATCAATCCAGTTGCTTTCGTGCTCGTTCTTTTGTGTTTTAAAAATAAGCCAATTTTCTAACACCCTATATTGGTGGCCGAAATTAAGTCAGTCACCCTACTTAAAATTTTTTTTTCATAAAATATCATTTGTTTTTGTTTGTTTTGCTAAACACGGTTTTGCTATATATATATTTTTTTATGCAATTTACGTGTTTTCAGGCGTTTTTCTATTTACACCGCAATATTGTTTGCCCTTTTTGCTTATACAATGAAAGCGTCTATGTAAAAACCGTAATATTTTCATTGATTTTTTTAACAATGCGCGCGTTCCCATGCGTTTTTTACTTAAAAGAGCTGCCACCGATGATGGAGTTGTGGATTGAACACAACAGCGGTGGCAATGCCACCTCGCGGTGACATTGCCACCGCAAGTTGGCATTGCCACCTCAGTGTGAACACATCATATGTTTAACGTTGGACACAACAGCGGTGGCAATGCTACCTCGCGGTGGCAATGCCACCGGTGGCATTGCCACCTCAGTGTGAACCGGGCTTAAGTATATGTATTAGTGCTGTTGATAATTGCGGTATTCTTTGAATGATAACAATCTTGAAATAGTTAACGATATAAAAGTCTTAGGCATAACGCTTTTTAGTAAACTAAAATTTAATAACAATTGTAATGCAATAGCCGCTAAAGCGTACTCTAAAACTACTTTAATTTTAAAATGTTTTAAGGTGTAACGATATAGTTTAGGATACCCTGTCAGTTTTTGTTAATAACTCGTGCTATACATGACGGACAGAAGCAAACTATATGTTAGATAAAAGGGTATGTTTTTCCGGTCAGTTCAGTATCTTTAACAATTTTGGTAGATCATTTCCCGCCGAGATATGCTTCGTTGAAGAAAGGCATTTTAAAACAGTTTTTCCCAATTTAACAGACCAGAGTTAATATTACGTAATAAAAATTTAACTCAAGTTAGATACACCAAATGTACATGTTCACAACAATTTTCAGCAAAATCCCTACTATTGAAGTTTTTTATTTCGTTTAATATTGCTAAATTTTTTGAAATAAAAAATAAAAATACGTGAGAAATTTCGTTAAAAACTTAAAAACTGGCTCGGAATTATGGTACAACTGCTGTGTTAAAAGTTGGGAACAAACTAATTCCTATAAAATGACTAAACTTTCATTTTTTTTTTGATTTGACGTCGAGAAACTACTTTCCTAAACGTTTGTTTAAAACTAGCTTTTACAAAAAAACTGAAGTGGGCCAGTAGACAAGTGGTTAAAGCGTCGGAATCGGATCATTCGGGCTGTAGGATCGAGTTCCTCAGGCAATTTTTAGCGTTATATTTAATGTTTAATGTTATAACTTTAAAGTGACAATTTTTTTATATTCAAAAAAATAGTTGTGGTAAAATAAATATAAATAAATAAATAATAGCTCCATAAATTTTGTGTTGAGTAACTCCTCATCAACTGTTCCTCAACTGGGGATGTTACTTGTATTTTAGATTAAACTGCGTACTTTCATTTTAACCCGTTGCCGTGACGTCTTTTTCCCTGTTAGAAGCGTTAAACCTTCGTACAACCACATTGAAACCTTCGTTTTGCGGTGGTTGTATTATTTTCGTCTAACCATTTTTGCGCGTAAACTTCACCGCGATAAACTCTTCCTATGAACCTATAATTTAGGCCATACATAAGTCGTACCTAATACTATATGTGTGCTGATTAGTGAACAGTGACCGAGCAAATTGAATTGGTTAAAGCGGTGACGTGCTAAATCCTTATCAAAGTTGCTTTAAATCCCCATGAACGAATTCCCCATAAAACAGAGTTAAATTCTCATGACATTGATAAATGTTTTTGCAAACTGAAATTTGTTTTAAAAACTTATTTTAATCATAAAAACCTTAAAAAATGTTTTAATTTTATTCCTAAGCCTCTAAGAAACACCCAAAAAAAACTAAATTTTATCACGACCATTTTTATCTTCTAACTGTTTGAATTTAAAGGACATATTGCAAACGTAATATATTTTGGGAAATTTACACTACTTTATGGATTTTTTGTAATGTTCATGGAATTTTGTAATACTCAGGGGGATTTCGGCGTATGGGGAATTTGTCCATAGGGTTTTTGTACGAACTCTTTAAAGCTGGTACGGTAGGAATATGCAAATTTTATTTATTAGGTGCAACCTAAGTAATACGCAGAGTTTACCGCGGTAAAGTTAAGTTACCACTATGATTAAACAAAGATACAACCACCGTGAAACGAAAGTTTTACCGCGGTAATACGAGGGTTTCACGGTTGTAACCGAGGAAAAAGGCAATCACAGGAACAGGTTAAGCAAACATAATCAGTCAAAAACAATATTTTGTAAATGTTGTAGGCTTATAAAAGGAAAGCATTCATTGAGTGTTTTATTTAAAATACCGTGCGTGCGAGTGGGTTTATGTGTTTATAAGTCTGCTTTATTTTGCGGTTGAATGAATGAATGAATGAAAAACCTTTATGTATACTTAAAAATACGAAGCAGTATTAAAATATAAAAAGAATTAATTACATATAGACATGAAATGAAATAACATGAATACAATTTTATAGAAAATCACTTGGTTCGGTGGGCCATGAGATTAGGATCCCTTCTGATTTACATGTTATTAATACTAAAATTCATTTAAAATAAAAATACACACCCCAAGGTCCCAAACTGCAACACATTGGAAAAGTATAATAAAGGGAGAGAACACAGAGAGCCGTTATGGCTACTTATATCATGTGTCTATCAAATTTGAGAAATTCATCGAAACTAACCTTATTAATCAGAGATTTAAAACTTTTTAAGGTTGTAGCATTGACAATAGTTTTTGGCAGTGAGTTCCAGTATGTTGCACTTCGAGAGGAAAAAGAGAACATTTTAATATCGTTTTTAGCCTTTGGCAAAAATAATTTAAATTCATGGTTGTTTTTGCCTTTAAAACGTCCCCATTCAAAAAAATCATAAAAATTTAAATCGTTTTTTTTGTTTATTATATTAAAACACATTATCATATCAAATGTCTTATAATTGCATGTTCGATTTTCAAGCTTCTAAAGTTCCAACTTTTAGAATATTGTCTGTTGTTATTCTTTTTATTACATAGCTGATTTTGATAACAGCGAGTAATTTTGAACTATTTATCACTATCGAAATTGATGAAAGTAAACATTTCTGTCCTAAAGCCTATATTTTGTGTTTGAAGAGCTCAACAGCAAATCACTTTAAATCAGTTATACTGTTTAATTAGTAATGTTCTTCGTAACTCCAGAGATAAATTCCTGTTTTAGAATCACCGAAGCACCGCCAAAATTTTAGCAAATTACCCCTATTAATTTCCCAAATACTTAAAAGGTAATGCAATATATTATGTTACTTTATTTCAAATCATTAATTATTTATTTAATTTCAATATTGAGAAGTGAGCAATTTGTAGATTTCATTTTAAAAGCTGATCAGAGATTATAAAATATTTTGTAATTCCTCCTGCTGGATAACAACAAAATACAATAAAATATTAACCATTTTAATTTCGAGACAGCTTTTTTTAATTTTAAAACAGCTTTTTGCGCACGTTCAGTTAAGTCTGGAGTTGCTTTAGGGTAGAAAACACCACAGTTAGATTTTAACGACAAATCCTTACTAATTAATTTTTACTAAAGTAATTAGACCTGCTGATTCAATTTTTGACATTCATTTTTCTGTAAGAAAATGTTATCATCCACAATCATCAAATAACATCAATAAAATACATGTCAAAAATACAAAACATTAATAAAGCTTATTATCAAAAATATTCTATTTTTTCATTTCGATTTAGCGTATCTTGAATAATAAAACACTTTTTTTAATTAAAAAGCTAAAAATTAAAAAAAAATTTTTTAATGAAAATTGCGAAGACTCGATCCCAAGTATCCTTGCCCGACGTACTAACCACTCGGCTAATGAGTCAGCTCAGATCTCTCACTTAAAAGCTACTTTTAAAGAAACGGTTCAAATTGTAGTTTCAAGGCGTCAATTAAAAAAAATTAAATAAAAAGTAAAAAATTTGATTCGCTCAAATCTTAATGAAAGTTTGGAAATAGTTAGATATAGGCTTTTACCATTTTTTTTTTTGATTATAAACGTTTAAAAAAGGACTTCAGGATTTTTTTCAATTTATATTTTTGTAAAAAAAGTCTTTTTGCAATTTAAAAAAAAATCCTGAAGTCCTTTTGAACCCAGACCACCTCTAAAAGTTGCCCCATATATTACTCTAATAAATTGTAAAATTTCGCTCAAAAATAACAAATCAATTTTTTTAAAAGGCCTCATTGTAATTTTCAGAGGTAGAATCCATGGTCATCTTTTGCGAACTGGACAAACTTTTCGGTGATGTTTTTATAACCACTGGATAGCACAGAGTTTTAATTTTTTATAGCACCCCACTTTTATAGGCCAAAAATTAATATTTATGATGATATGCGACTTGTAGTCCAAGTGGTCAAAACTGGGAAGTTCTAATTTCAGAAAAAAAGTAAAATAGTAAAAATTACCCACTTTTATAATTTTTTAATATATCAGGTAGTGGTGTAGCTGTAACTAGTGAGGAGCACCCTCTAAAATCTGGCAAAACCCCTTGTCACTTCCAGTTGAGGCAAGTATTTTTTCTCTTAAAATTATCACGGCTGCAACTATTAAATATTGTTGACTATTTTTAAAGTTCTAAATTGTTTTTTAAAAGAAGAATTTACAAGGCTCTTGAATTTTCTCGGTTGTTAAATGTCCGAAGCTCCGTAGCATAACATTGGGAGTAGGAGTAGCAACGTCACTAACATAAAATATAACAGTTCACGTTCTTTGATTAATTACCTGACACATCGCCCTATTCCTATGCTCCTGTCACAACATAATCCCTGCTGTTTCCTGTCATGGGTCAATTCATAGGAACACAGAAATTGGCAGTGAAAATAATTTATAGGAACAGTAAGTCGCAGTTAAATTGCAATGAGAATTTCCTAATTAAAAAATCACATTCAACTAAATAAAGTTTTGCGCGAAATAAAGTTTATTTTTCCTAATTAAGAAATCACATTCAACGACCGTGAATATTTTAAAATCTAACCTATGATTTGGAGAGTCGTAGACTCGTTGCTTCCTTTTCACGCGGACTTGATATGTGATAGCGTAAATCTATAAACATTGAATACGTGTCATGTGACTCGTATGGAGCTTGTTAGCAATAAAGCATTAGAAAGCTGAAGATCTTTCTAGATAAAGATATTAACACTAAATCATATTCTTAAAGTGACCATTATAAGTGGAGTGCCACCTAAAAATCCGTTTTTAGTGGCCTGAAAATCTATGCATAGACTTGAGAAAATGTTAAATTTTCTATTCGTCGTCGTCATCATTCTTATCATTATGACCTTCTCTTTCTTCTTGTTTTTTTTTCTTTTTTTCGCTTTGTTCATATAATTCTTTTTTTTTTCAAATCAATACAGCTTGCCAATTGCGTTCATTTTAAAACTGTAAAAAAAGTTTATTTTTTTATAAAAAGGTAATAAGTTAATTTAGAAACTTAATTAAAAAACAAAATTGGATATTCTATCGTAGTTAAATTTTTTTAACTAAAAATATATTAGAAAATATTAGGCTGCAAGTTTTATTCGATTAACTTTTTTCTCTGCTATTAACTTTTTCTCTGCGTTTTTTTTACGTATGTATCTATAAAAATTTTTATTTTAAAAGCTTTTAACGATTGTCAAAAAACGCAATTTATTAAATAAACGCAGAAACAATTGTTATTTTCCACTGTCTCAATTCATTTAGTAGACTGTTTACCAAATATTTGGTACATTCTCAACTCTAAAAATATTTGCTAACTTTTACCAAATATTTGTTAAGAATTACACAATATTTGGTAACTCTTAGCAAATATATGGTAAAAGTTACCAAATATTTTTTGAGTTGAGAATATATCAAATATTTGGTAAACAATCTACCAAATGAAATGAGAGAGCAAACCTGTAAAATTGACTTTTAAATGTTTTATTTTTCGCTCCATGTAATTACTATTTAAATGAAGCGCAATAATCGACAGTGTAAATTATCACGTATCGGCAATTAAAAACATTTTGATTATAAACACAAACGATAACAAGCGAATAGAAAATAAAGTTCTGCTAAATTTCTAAAAGTTTGTTGCTTTTTTAAAATATATAATAAGTTTTAAGCATTTAGATATTTTCTATATGTGTTGAATTATTTCAAATTTGTAGGGATTTAAATTTGTTTTTCAATGCTTCATTATCATTAAGAAAGCAAAAATAAATTTAACTTATCACTGCATTAAAATAAAATTTAGCTAAAAAACTTCTGGGAGGTTTAATGGATGTCACTTTTTATTATTTTTCCGTTAAACGATTCTTATAGTCTATACAAAAATGATGCGGACTGGCGAAAAAACTCGAAATTTGAAAAATTCATATCTCTATAACGCAAGGTAGAATATGTACAGGACAAATATCGGAGCATAGCTCAGACTTTTGGCTATTTTTTGAAAAGGTTAGAAAAAAATTTTTCCTATGACGTCATCACTATGACCGATGCGGTGAAAAAAACCTGGTCCCAAAAAAACAAAACTTTTTTATTAGTGCGAGATAAGAAACGCCCCTCGGTACGCTGTTAAAACATACTTTTTCGAATTTTTTCTGAAAATTTTAGCGAAATCGGCTCGCTCAAATCTTTTTATGATGCGTTGAAAGCGCGCGGTTTTCGTGATTTTTTGTCAAATTAATACAATGCAAAAAAGATAGGTTTTGTTTTGCTTCCTGCTCGGCGTGTGTACGATTTTTATCATATTGTTATATATAAAATGTCCGCCGTTTTTTATCCCTTAGGGTAACTGACTTAATTTTGGCCACGCCTTAATTTCGGCCACCAATTTAGGGTGTTAGAAAATTGGCTTATTTTTAAAACACAAAAGAACTAGCACAAAAGTAACTGGATTAATGTTGAATAAAATGTTTTTGCAAAAGTTTTTTTATTTTTGTTAGTCTACATTATCAACATTTTCATACAAAAAGTGAATTTTTTGTGATTTTCCTAATTTTTGCTTCGTGTTTAAACTGCATCAAATTTAGAACGAAGCAATATATAACCTTAAAATATCTTCTATTTAAGGCTCAAAGTTGCTAATTTTTATGTTTTGATATTTTCTTCAAAATCATTTTGCAATGCGTTTAACTAACTGCGCATTTTAAGATTCCGTTAATTTCGGCCACCTGAAAATTTAGGTGAAAGAACCTGCCGTTTTTTGCTGTTTTTAAATATCATTGTACTAACATATTTATAAAGAATTTTTTTTGCTCATTTGATTTTGTTTTGACGTTTTTTAAGCCAAAAATAAAAATTGAACAAAAAATACAAATTATTAAAACTTGTTTTTTTAAGGTTTTGACATAATTATTTAAAGTCTTGCTTATAACTATTAAAGTTCGCAAACGGGAAAAATTAAGTTATATGTACCAAAAACAATACCTAAGGGTAAATTTGCAACCTTTAGAAATTTTTATTGTTCGTTTAAGCAATAGTTATAGCCAGTTTTTTGTAGGTGGCCGAAATAAATGGCACGCGCCTTAATTTCGGCCACTATAATAGGAGACTTTAAATCTCCACTGATCTTTAAGTGTAACAGAAATTTTAAAATTTTGCAGTGGAATAACAAATATAGCTATTGTTTGATTTTTAAACCAAATTTTGGTTTGATTAAAAAAGCCAGAAAAAACTTATTCAAAAAAATAAAAAAAGGTGGCCGAAATTAAGTCAGTTACCCTACTTTTGACATAAAAATTTTCTTTGGGGGTTGATCCCCCGGGGGCTAGGGGGACCAAACACAAATGCCAAAAAAAATTTTAAAATTTTTTTTCAAAACGATCAAAAATGCAAAATTTATCACATATGACAAATTTTGATATATTGTTTGTGTAAAAAAACCTAATAATAAGCTTACAATTAGCTGTCTAAATAGACGAATTTAAAATTGGGAAGCATTCCAAGCCCGTATGCTGGCAGCAGCAAATCTCTAAATTTAAAAGTTTTGCAAGAATAATAAACTTTAGAAGATTAGATTTAAGTTTTTTCTATTATTTTAATTTAAAATATTAAAAAATGGTCAAAAAACCCCATGAAAACGCAAAATAAATTTTCGTTAAAACACGAAAATCCTTTATTACGCTATGCAAATTTTTGTCATTTCGTCATAATTGATTTTTATTGCAAAAATATATAATATAACGAAAAATGTGCAACTCCTATATAAAAAAGTACGGAAAAGGCGGCCTTTATAATGAGCCTCTCCATTTAAATGACACTCTCCATAATAATGGCAAAGTAGCCATTTTAATGCGGGAAAATATGCTGTTCGCCTACGTTATTCAGCACAAATGTGCGCGGATCAATAAAAACATTTTATTTCGTTTGCGGGATGCGTGCGCATTTAGTATAAAGTGACGTAGGCGAACGGCGGGTGCATAAAGTTAGCCTCTCGAGCGAGCCTCTCGACGCCTCTCGAGAGCCTCTCGAGAGCGTTTTTGGGCATTTATTAATGATATTTAATTAATTAGGCAAGTTTTTACACTAAAAACACTCTAGAACTGCACAAGAAATGCAATCCATGTAAAAGAAACTAATTTAATACATTCTAAATCAGTTTTTGTATCGGGTTATTTACTTTTTCGAGAGGCGCTCGAGCGGCTGAGAGGCGCTCGAGAGGCGCTCGAGAGGCGCTCGAGAGGCTGGCGGTTTTGTTAATTATTAGACAATTTAAACGATTTAAATGAGTTTTCTTGCATCTAAGGAAAGAAATCAACGTCTACTTTTAGAAAACATTACTTTAGTAAATTCGGGGCCGATTTAACGATTTAACGACTCACCAATTTTTCCAAAAAAAATCCGGACAACAATGCGGACGTTCCGGATATGAAAACACAAGGACCACTAGCAGATTGGACGGAAAACTAATTTTCATTTATTTCACACAATGTGTCGATGCAGTTTTATTCAGCTTTCTTTGTGAAATATAATATAAAGATGCGGACTCATAAATTAAATGAAAATATATAAAAAACGCCTAAATCTAATCAAAAGATATAAAGATGCGGACTCATAAATTAAATTAAAATATATAAAAAACGCCTAAATATAACCAAACCGTACTTCTTAAAGGTGTGTGTGTGTGTAAACCAAACCGTACGATTTTTTGTGTGTAAACTTTTTGTTTTGCTTTAAAATAATGCTTTTGCAACAATTACAGCGTGTATTTTACAGAGATAATAAATTTCGATAGAAGTTTAATCTATTTACTCTCAGAAATTGACTGGTTTTACAAAAAAAGTATAATATTAATAGAAAAGTAGATATTAAGGTGCATCCATATTGTTATATAATTTTTTTGTGTTTTTAAATTTAAAACCAATATACACACACTCTAATCTCGCCAGTATAAGTTTTTTTACCGTTTCTGACTATTTAGTTTCAAATTGCGCGTTCAAAACGTAAAAAATTTGGCTGTATTTTGCATACTAAATTTGGTTGTATTTTGCGTGCAACTGTTCTGCTATGCACATTTTTTTTGTTTGAAACGTGAGAATTATCAGAAAAGGTTAAATTCTGTATGCAAAAATGCTAAATGCCTAAACTTTCAATTGAATTTTATAATTTCGGGTCTGTATCTTAGTTTTTTATGTTTAATGTAGCTTATATGATATGTAAATGTTCCATGATTAATTAATCGTTAAATATCTCGTGAGAAATAAAATGTCGTGTCGTTTAGTTTGCATGAGCATGGGTCGCGAGCAGCTGATTGGTCGATTAGCAGTATACGTTCATTATTTTTTGCGCGGTTTTTCAACCAAAAAATTATGTTGATTTAACCTTTGTGAAGAACTTTTTAGATCTCAATCTCTGTTATGGGAGATTCAAGGTTTAGAATTGGAAAAAAAATAGAGTAAATTGATCTCAAAATTTTTTGCATCTAAAGCTATTTACTGTTTATTTTCTTCTGCTAAAATTTGTAATTGCAGGAAAAGCGCAAGTATATTTTAACTTTTAATCCTTGAATCTTACATAAGTAAATATGTAGGCTGGTAAATAAATGCGTTCAAATACTATCAACTCCGGTTAAAGCGAGAGCTAGACGAGGAAGAACCGTGGCTACGAAACTTCCCCCTATTGTATTATGAATTATTATTATTCAATAAATCGGGCACAAAAATTTTGCTATTATATTCGGCCAAAAGTTTATTTTGGAGATTCACTTTGTTTTTTTCAAATGTACAAAACAACACTTTTGTTGCAAACGACTTATTTGAAAACAAAGGTTGTTTAGTGCAGAGATGTAAGCAAGTCAAAATTCTTAGACGTACCATCAGAATTTTTGGCCAGGTCCTGGCCGACTCGACAAATTTTTAGCTTGACATGCCCAGGCCGGTGTCCCGTCAAAGAAAATTTACACCACTATAAAAAAGTTTTTATCCCTTAGCCCGTCCAAGCCGCCCCTTACAATCTCGCTTTGTGGCACAGTGGCAGAACGTAAAGCTTACATACTAAAGGTTCCTGTATCGAGTTCCGACTGAGGCATACATTGTGATAATATTGATTTTTTGTTATAATATTGTTATTTGTAATATTTGGTTCCGAGGTTAGTGCCAAATAACATCGGCCTTGCATATTCTGCTTGATGGTAAATTCTGGGATTCAGAGTTTGCTCCTTCTTTTTTATATTTTAACTCTCATGTCTTTAATATTTATCCTTCGATGATTTGTCAAAAACAAAAATAAACTATTTGAAGGCAAAGAAAAATGTAAACCTTTTTTATTTTGATCTTTCATAATGGTTTATTGATCAAAATATTGATTTTGAATCATTAAAAAGGAAAAACTTCTGAAGTTGAATTCAGCTTCTGGCTGGGAACTTTCACCCCGCAGCCCGAAACGTGGTACCTGGCGGATCCTTGAGCGATTGCCTTTTAAGCTGACTCTTGGACCAGGGTATTGAACCCAGCAAAACATCAGCAAACAGAGTTGCTAAAACGTTTTAGCTGGCGAGGGCCTTAGAATACTAAGGGTGCACTCCTTGGTTCCCAGCCCAGGGGTGAAAGTCCCCAGCCAAAAGCTGAATTCAACCTAAAAAGATCCGGTAGTGAAGCATGAAGTGCACCCTTAGTTTTCTAAGGCCCTCGCCAGCTGAAACGTTTTTAGCAACTTTGTTTCTTAAAAGAAAGTGGTTTTTAAAAACCAATTAAATAATTTTATGGTTAGCTAAAAAATAGTTTTGAACGCTTATTTTTTTAATGTGCTTGATGAGGTGGTGGGGTTTATCTGTTTAATAAAATAAATTGTTTTTGTGTTACAAAAAACTGTAATTCAAAATTTTGAGCCTTTCAAGATACTTTCTGAGTCAAACCAAAATACAAGTATATTGAATTTTTAAAGCATTCCATTCATTGTTTATCAAAAAAAAGGATTAACCCACAGACAAATGAACAGCTCAATTATAAATAGAATAGGATTTATAAGGGTAGTCAAATAATTTAGGACTTTTTCGTTTTTCCAATGTAACTTTTCACTGTATGTGAATAAGATGCATTTTATGGTAGTGCATTTTATAAAATGGTATTTTATAAAATGGTAGTAATTTCGGCATTTTTTTGTTTTTCCGATGTAACTTTTCACTGTATGGCCCGATTTTCATGTTTGATGGCTGATTTTGAAGCTTTCACGATACTGCGTTGCGTCAAAAAAATTTTCACTGTACGAAAGTAGTTTTTTTACTTAATTAAATCAGTTTTTAAAAAAATGGAAAATTGCCGAAATTAAATGTATGCATTTAATTTCGGCACTTTACAAACAATCGATTGTTTCTCAGTCAAAAAATCATCATTTTCAAAAATTTAAAAACCTATCATTATCTCCAGACAGTTTTCTTTAATTTAAACTTCTACTTGTTGTTCAACGTGTAACTGGCAAAAAGTTACAGCTAAAATGCCAAATGGTATCAAAATAAGCAAAATTTGGGAAAAAGTCCATTTAATTTCGGCACTTTTTAAAAGGACCCCTTTAATCGAGTTTAAGTGCAGTGCTATGACCCTTACACATTTCAACGTTGTCTTTTAACTATTTACAATTACAATTTAACACCCGATCACTTAATTTAACCGTTTTTACCTACAGCAATATGTGTGCCGAAATTACACTATTTTATTTTATAACGATTGCTCAACATAGACGCAACGTAGAACCACGGGGACTAAAAATTCGGAAAATATACTAAATTTTACCACGACAGTTTAATTTTTAAACCAATTTATTGCGTAATCATGAAATGCCCATGTTCTAAAAACGAGTAACAATTATATTTTTTGTAAATCACACAATATCACTTAAAAATATCATAACATAACAAATAAAAAGCTCACGACAGTCATCTACATATAATTAGCTCTCATTTGAGCTATCAAACGTCGTATTCCGTCCAGGATTACCAAAGATATCGTCCAAAATCAAAAATGCCCAATTTGGATAAGTGCCGAAATTAAATGCACTACCCAATTATATGTTTAATAATCGGTTGGTTGAAGCGCCATAGTAGCCCAAAAAATCAGTTTATATTTTTCAGAATTCTGAGTTGAACAGATTGTGGTCATTTTTTAGCAAGTTATTATTGATATTTTGGATCATTTTTATCCGTTTTTGTACCTACGCAGCAGGGTTTGTGGATTAAAGTTGGGAGATGTTTGTTTGTTAGCCACGGAATCACAACAGTGTCCTAAAAGGTGGAAAGCCACTCAAATTTAGGGGGCAATCACCAAAAATCCTCATTAGTGTTTTTAGTACTATAGGAGTCCCCCCTAAATTTTACATTATTTTGCCCAAGCATAAATAGAAAACCACCCAGATTTCGGAGGAATTGCTGAAAAACTTCATTAGTGTTTTTAGTATTGGCTCATAACATAAAAGAAAGAATATCTAAACAAAACATTAAACGTTAAGCTTAATTCGTATATTCTATAATTAACAGTGTTTTTATACATACTTAACCGGAATTTATTAGCTCAAAAAAATCCTTATCTAAAAAAAATAAGGCAATTAAGGTTAAAAGCTGCTGCTTAGTCTAACCATTATTTTACAAGCTCCGCCATTTTATATCACCTATAAACGTTAAAAACCTAAAAAATAAGTTTTACAATGTTCATAAAACGAAATGTGAAAACGCTTTACTTCACTTAAAAATAAGCACTGGATCTTTCTTTGTTTTATTTTGTCAGAGCACCAGAAATATATTGATATTTGTTGGAAAGATCGCTGGTTGAAATATAAACATTGCTACAAAACACCAAAATCAATTTTGTATGAAAATAACGATTTTATATTTGCACCGCTATTTTACCTTTCTACGGCGGCTCACATCACAATATTGGTTGCTTAGCCAAGTCACATCGGTATTTGTCTGTTGCACCAATTGCACAAAAAGAAAAATCTTAAATTAGAATCGAATGGACCTTATAAAAATCAATAAATAGAAATTTATCAGAATATTATATTTATATGAAATATGGGAATAAATAAATATCAGAAAATATTAATATATTTTTGTTTTGTAAGTAGTAAAGTATTATGTGAGGTAAATGCATGTTCATGTCTAATTTTTAATAAAACCTAAGACGTTCTTCATTTGAATCATATATTGAATTGAAAATCTTTTATTTTTTACAAAATAACCGTAATAGCAAGTCATTAAAGAAAAGAATACACAAAAGGATTTTGGAAAACAGGTATTGTACAAACAAAATATTACACTGGAAATTACACACAAAATTGGTTAAATTGTGTTTAATACAACATGAAAAATTAACGCTATGATCAATATGGAGAGGTTAAAATGAGAAAAAATAAAAGGAGAAAACACTAAGAGCCAAAAGGCTACTCATAAGTGTCTATCAAAATTTGTAAATTTGTCAAATTTAACTTTTTCTAGCTTAATTTTAAAAGATTTCAGAGATAATGAATTAACAATATTTGCTGGTAAACTATTCCAATAAATTGCGCTTCTAGTAGCAAATGATTGTTTAGCTATTTCAATTTTACACTTAGGCAAAAAAAGTTTTTTATTGTGATCGTTTTTACCTTTAAAAGTGCCCCATTTAAAAAATTCATTAAAATTAATATCATTCCGATTGTTTATAATATCATAACATAAATGTAAATCTGCTCGAATTCTTCTTAATTCTAATGGTTCGAGCTCAAGAGTGTTTAATCGATCAATATAACTTTTACCACAGGAAATATCACACCTTTTTACTAATCTTTTTGTAAATTTCCTTTGAACACTTTCAATAAGATCTATATCTTTATATAAAAATGGTGACCATACTTGAGAACAGTATTCAAGAATAGGTCTTGCGAATGCTTTATACGCAGTAATTAAGGATTTGCAGTTATTAGTTTGAAAAGACCTGAACAATATATTTATCACAGAGAAAGCTTTTTTTGCTATTTGTCTACAATGTTCAGAGCATTTAAGATTTTTTGATACAAGAACGCCTAGGTCACGCGTTTCTAAACTTGGTGCTAATGTTTTAGATTTAATGGTCAGAGGGGCTTTTGGATTACTATATCCCATATAAACAACACAACACTTGTGTTCAGCGATTTGGAGTTGCCACTTTTGCGCCCAGGAAACTAGCTTGTTAATAGCATTTTGCAATCTCGAATTGTCCTCGTGTCTTTGACGAACTTGATACAGCTTCACATCGTCCGCAAACAATTTGCAGGATACATCAGAAATTTCATTAGGAAGATCATTAATGTAAAGAAGAAACAAAAGTGGGCCCAAAACTGAGCCCTGAGGGACACCGGAAGTAACGTTTATCAATGATGAACTGACTGTTCCCAGAACTACCTTTTGCTGCCTGCCATGAAGAAAAGCAGATATCCAGAGTAACAAGTCCCCACATATTCCATAAGAACTAAGTTTGGAAACAAGTTTGGCGTGACACACAGAATCAAAGGCCCTGCTAAAATCAATATAAGCTACATCGATTACCCAACCTTTGTCTATTGCTTTGTGCCAGTCATTAAAAGATTCTAATAGTTGAGTACATGTTGATTTTTTATGAAGAAATCCATGCTGTTCCTTTGAAATCAAATTTTTTTGTTTTAGGTATTCAAAAAGTTGGTTATATATGCAAGTTTCCATCACTTTACAAGCAATACACGTTAAAGATATGGGACGATAATTGCTTGGGTCACTTTGACAACCTTTTTTGTAAATAGCTATAACTTCTGCTTGCAACCAATCAGAGGGTAACTCATGCAGACGAAAAGAAACTTCAAAGACAGAAGCCAAAGGAGCAGCCAAGGAGTTAGCTAGTTTCTTAAAAACTATTGAAGGAATCTTGTCAGGTGTTCTACTTTTCTTATTTTTTTGCTTTTTTAGAGCTTTAACCACGATTTCTGGTGTAAATTTTATGTTGCTAAGCTTAGTGTCTGTAATATTTCTGTTGGAAAAATACACGTTTGAGTTATTATCTTTTGTAAAATTTTTTGCAAAATTTAAGTTAAGAAGCTCACACTGTTTTAAAGGATCAGTTACTAGTTCCCCATTTTGAGACCTTAAAGGTGGCATACAGTCTTTAGCATTTCTTTTGTTTTTTATAAATTTAAATAGTTTATTTCGATCTTTACTTTTGAGAATTTTTTGTTCTTTTTTATTATTAAACTTTATTACTTCAGTTTTAAAGAGCCTGTTAATTTTGTTATATTCAGTTTTAGATTCTAAACTCATGTTTTTATGCCACATTTTTTTCTTTTTCATTTTAATTTTTTGAATATATTTCGGATAAAAAGGTTTTAAATCTGAAGTTTTAATTTTAAGAGGCACAAAATTGCTAATTGCTTCATTTAATTTATTTTTAACAATTTCCCAGTGTTTTTCTGCTGAAGCACTAGCTTGAAACAGACCAACAAAATCAATAGAATTTAGATAATCGCTCATCGCTGACCAGTTTGCCTGATTAAAATCAAGAAATGTATTTTTTGCATTTATTGTTTTACAATGACCTCTAGATAAAAAACTTATGCTTTCATGATCGCTATTGAACAGTGGCTCAGACACTAAAACATTTGTAATTTGTGATTCATCATTACAAAAAATAAGATCAAGAAAGTTTTCACCTCTGGTTGGAGACCTAACAAGCTGAATAAAAGATTCTTCAATTAAAGTTGTTGCTAAAAGATTAGAAAAAGAGTTACTACTGACAGTACATTGCCAAAACTTATCAGTTAAATTAAAATCCCCACAGATAGAGACGGGAAAATCAATATTGGTGAGATTTTTTATGCAAGAACAAAAATTTTCTAGATACTCAAATAAACTGTTAGGAGGCCTATAAAAACAGATAAGTCGAGAAGGAAAATTTCCTAAAATATCCACGGCTACGATTTCAAGATTTGAAAATTCTTTGGCAATCAATACTTTTCGTGCGCTAATTTCTTGCTTAACAAAAATGGCAACTCCTCCACCGAGTTTATTTTCTCTATCTCGCCTAAAAACCTTATAAGCATTGCGACCGTTAATCATCGCATTTGTGATATCCTGTTTCAGCCAGGTTTCACTAAAGCAAAAAATGTCGTATTGATTTTGAGATAAAAGATTATCAAGAATATTACGATTTTCTATGCTGTAAATACTACGTACATTCGCATAAATACAATTAAGAAAATTGTGGCTCTTTTTTGATTTAAAGCTAGAAGCATTAGATAAAGGTGTGCTTTCTCCTGTTATGATTTTAAAGAGCTTAAACGGTCAACAATGCACCATTTTTTCTCAACATTACTGTATTCAAATTTTGCGAAAATGTATTCACCCTTTCTGTTTTGTTTGACAGAATAGCTAACAGTAGAAATCCCTGAGTTTTTTAACTTAGAATTTTCCTCGTAGGCCTCTTTGCGCATGGAACGAAACTGTTTATCCTTGTTTCTTTCCTCGAAAGCCATTGAGGTCCGCATGAAAAGTCCTCTTTCGCGTAAACCGTTCGAATTATAGAAAAGTTCTTGATATGCCGCAAGTAGATTTCGAGCATATAGATGGCCCTCTCCGGTATGATTTAGCATGGATATCTTCACTAATCGCGGTTTAGTATCCGTAGGAAGTCGTGCTTTTCCGAGGCGTTCGGCTGACATAATATTTTTCCAGTGTTCAAATAGGCCTTGGCTGTCAAAAAGGTTTTTAAGGCTTCCCAAAAGCTGAGAAAGGGATTCGGACGGAGGTTGGGGTGGGGGTTTTTTTTTTTGTTTTTTTTGTTTTTTTTTTCTTTTTAATTCTTTCTATATTCGTACATATTCTATCTCGCATTATGGAGATATGGCCTTTCAAATTTCGAGTTTTGTTGCCAGTCCGCATCATTTTTGTATAGACTATAGTTGAAACTAGGGATGCATTGAGCACCAGATTTTAATTGTGAGCTGAGCATTACTTAGTACTCAGAATTAAATTAATTGTGAGCTTGAGCCTGAGTACTCACAATTAAATATATGTGGGTACCAATTGGTATTGAGCATTTGTGAGCCTGGCGAATGTGTAATATACTTACGTATAGCATAGATTTCAGGAGAATTGTATGTTGTAAGCACAGAAAGGAATGACCGTAGTCCGCAGAAATGGGGGCTATGGGATAGAGCCTCAAATGAGGTCAAAGGGCAGAACATCAGCAACGGGTCCTTTCAGCACGACTTGAAAGGGGCTGAATAACCCCCACCCCTCAGGAGAAAATTTTATATTTAAAACTGTAAAACACCAAGACAACCCAGAACACATACCGCAAAACACTTGATTTAACTAGCATATGAATTTCAGATAAAAATAGGGTTTTTAATTAAAAAATAAATGTAAAGCCTCATGGTGTGTAAAAATGACAGTGGATATAAACAATCATATTTCAACTACAAATGTTTGATTGAATAAGTCAAACTACTACATGATGTTTTTCTTGATTTTATAGATTTATCAAGTTTTATTGCAATTTTTTATTATTTAAACTTCCCAGGGTGAAATTAAATATATTATAAAAACATTTTTTTAGCTTTTTGCACAAAAAATGATATTGAATATAGAATTAACATTAAAGGAGCATTGTCATATATCAAATTCCTATAACGCCTTGAATAAACTACTCTTAGTACAAAACTTTTAATCTACCTCGACCAATTCAACAACATTTAAAAATTTCAATTTAATCGGTTCAGTAACAAAAAAGTTATATGATCCTGCGTTATAGGCATTTAAATTGTGACAGTATGTTCTCTTAAGTAATTATATCTTGCGAACGAAGCCACCAATTTTTGTAGAAAGTGTGTAAAAACTAAAAAGCTAATATTTTCACACATCGATGTAATTCTTTTATGGAATGGACCCTTTTGATTAATTGTAAAAATATTACCTTGTGCTCCGAACTGTTGTAACAATTTTTCGTCGAAATATTTAACAAAGCCAAAAATAAAGCTTTTTATATGGCGTTTTTTTACTAAGCAAATTTTAGTGCAAAAATATATAAAAAACCAACGTATTTTTATGTTCATTTTGAAACCTTGATTAAAAATTTTTATAAAGTGTTTGTCAAGATATTAGTGTTTTAGTGAAAAAACCTGCGACTTTTACCTTTAAACGGTCGGCAAATTTTTGGCATAAGAAAAAAATGCTGAATTTAAGTCTCATGAAAATTTTTATTTAAATGGAAAAGTGTCAATTTTAAAACTTTAAAATGTTTATTTCGATAGAGTTTTCAACAAAAAAACGCAAAAAATATGATTTTATTAAATACTTGTACTGTTTATTGAACGGTTTTTCGCTTTCCATGTTTCACAAACAATGGGGTAACAATCTCAGGGTTTTTTTTAAGAAAACACTAATATTTAGGGAAATCATTTGATAAAATCAAAATAAATCAGGATGTAAAAATAAAGTTAACAACATGACGCCTGTTTTTTTATCTTTTCATAACAAAACTTTTTGCAGTGAAGAAGGCATTGTTCCAGGACAAAATGATTAAAAAACTCCCTATTTTGGCCTTTTTTAAATGGTCTAAATGTAAAAAACTGTTACAAGGTTTGGAACGCAGAATAAAGTTTGGTCAAAAAATAGTCGAAATCGAAGAGAAAAATTTTTTACTGCATTTTTAAGTGTTTATTCTAACACACATTCTTTTTATAGAAAATTTAGTTTTTTTTAAATCAAAGTGCAAAACCAAAAGATAAAACCATGGGTAAAACATTATGCAATTTATCAAAAAATCTTTAAGTCCTGTATAAAGAGTGGCGTCTATATAAGCCATTGAATAAAATGCCTTTTGAATAGTTTTAAAAATGACACATTTCTTTGAGTTATGTCATCATAATGAACTATTTTTCATTAATTCGCGTGAATTTAAATAGATATTTATTTACATGAATTTAGGTAAATTGAATTGTTCCTTTATTAAATTAAAACAGACTCTTTATTATAACTGGCATGAATTAACAGAAGAATATGACTTTAAAATAAAAATGTCATTTAAATGGATTGAAATAATGTTGTTATAATGGCATATTTTAATAAGGCTTCTTATTCAGGATTTAAACATCTTTTGGTAAAGTATAATTTATTTTTTAATTTTTATTGTCAAGCTCACAATTAAGCTAATTAGCCTGGGCTAATTGTGAGCTTGAGCTTGAGCCTGAGATTTATTGTGAGCTTGAGCTTTAGCTTAGTACTCACAATTAAATATATGTGAGTACCAATTGGTATTGAGCATTTGTGAGCAGCTCAATGCATCCCTAGTTGAAACAAATTAATTCTAAATATACATTTAAAATTATTCAATCAATTTTTAAATTTTTATAGATTTCTGAGGATTCATTTTAAATAAGACGAATTATTTTCGAGGCTTTATCCTCAATATAGTAAAAATATTTTCATTTTTCTACGTTTCGAAACAACAGCGTGTTTCGTCGTCAAGGAAAAGTGCGCAACTGTCAAAGCATTAGAATCTTTCTGTTGGAAAACCGCGTAAAAACTGCTGAACGTACGTACTATTGCTGAAATAATCATCATACAGAACGACCAATTAGCTGCGTGCCAATCATGCTTATGCAAATTATTTCTTATGTGAATTTGGTCGAATATATTGTTTTTATATCACTTAATTAATTTTTCTTTTGTCATGTAAATACAATATGAAAATTGATTTATGTTTTATAAAATTAAGGATTTAAAAAACAAAAAAATATATTTTAATAAAGTCGCAGATTATTTTTTGTTTATTTTCTATGTTTTCTATGTTTTCTTGTGTTTTTTTTGTTTTTTGCATGGTATTATACCCTTAAAATATAAAAAGTTTTTAAATTAAAAAATTTAAAGATTAACGAAAATCTGCATTGTAATTTATAAAATGGGCTTATACCGTTATGGAATAGCGGCGTGGGTATTTTCCTATTTATGTTACATATGTTTGGTAATAATTATCTGCCTACCCGATTCTAAATTTTTTAACCGGTTGAAAAATAATTGATAAAATATAGATTGAAGAATAAG
Source organism: Microlaimidae sp. YZB2_3 (assembly GCA_030248175.1). NCBI lineage: Eukaryota > Metazoa > Nematoda > Chromadorea > Desmodorida > Microlaimidae > Microlaimidae sp. YZB2_3. The sequence continues at coordinate 8,415 of JASAMX010027564.1, read as the reverse complement.
CATTTTTCCAAAGTAATTTAAGCTGCAATAACTACATAGGTGAGATAATTTTAACCATTAAATCTTAATTATTATATGTTTAACAATCTGTAATTGTGATGAATATGCGTCATTCGTTTTTTAAAAGTAAAATCTTTATAGTCTATAATTATTCCAAAATATTCAATTTTTTTAAAATAATAATTATTACTGTTAATGATGTTTGGTTTTTTTTAATTTTTAATAACAAGTACCCCGTTTCAGCCATATGGTTGACAAATAATTTTTCTTGTATTTTTTAAGCTTATTTGATTTGTTTTGTTAAAATTATGATGCACTTATAAATCTGGTAATTTATTTGTTTTCTTTTGTTTGTTATAGTTTATTATTGTTTTTTTGTTAATTTTTACCACCAAAACAGCCCATAACAACTGTTTTCACACTATTAACAGTAAAAAAAATTGTCTTTTATGTAGTTAGTTGCTCATGTTCTCAAATGATGTTTTTTTCACAAAAAAATATTACTTAAATTTAAAATTTTCACAGACGGAAACCCCTAAACAGCATGTTTTTAGCAATTTTTGTGGAAATAATTTTTTCTATTAAAAAGTTTTCTATCCTTACGTAAAAAACTAATGCATTAATTTTTTCATTATAACATGACATTATTCTTTTTATCGACTATTATCCAGTATCAATAATTTTAAAACAGTTCAAACACAAAAAAATTTTAAGTTGGAAGATCTGAAGAATCTTTGGCGAAAATAAGCTTTCCGCCATAAAAATTGCTAATCGATTTGCCAGTGGAAATAAAAATCTATTAATTGCTATAGCAACAAATCTTGAAACGTTTATTTTCATCATAAAAAGGTCGACTTTTCCTTGAATCATCCTCAGTTAAAACATCTGAAATACAAAATTTTTTGTTAGAAGAGTAGTAAAGTTAGAAAAATAGTAAGTAATATTATACTTTTCCATTAACTAATAATTTTTATTAATAAGTTTAAGCCAATTAAAGGACAAAATATTTTACTCTAGTAAAATCCATAGGGTTTCTTTTCTGATGAAAATGCGTTGTCCAGCGTAAAACTTCCCATGCAAGTGTTTTTGAACATTTGGTTCTTTTGTTACAATCTTCGGTATTTAAACTTAGCAATAATCACTGACCAGATTAGGATCCGTCATGTGATTTTAAGAGGAGAGTCCATCTCTTTTTAGTACAAAAAATGATATCCAACATCAAAATATCGAAAAACATTATATGGTGACTCTCTGCTGCTTAATTTAACTTATACCAATAAATTTAAGCCAATTCAAATGTAAAATTTTTTAACTTCGAAAATCCCCAGGATCTCCTCGTTGATGAAAATGCATTGTCCAGTATAAAGCTGTCTATGTAAATTTTTTGAAATTTCAACCCTTTTACCATATTCCCTGGTATAAACCTTGCAACGAAACCTTATTTACTTTAATACGTTGTGTGATTAGGGAGGAGTTATAGGTAAAATACTCGTAGCTGAGAACGTAGGCGTGGTTTAATTTGCGCCTTTTTAAAAAAAACATATATTTTTACCTGTTTTTAATGAAAACCTAAAAAAATCATTGCTAATATAAGATTATATTATATGAATTGGCTTTTAGTGTAAAGAAGTCTATTATATTTGTATGCATTTTGTAATCAACGCTTGTATTTTTGTTAAATTTTGTTTTTTTATACGTTTAAAATCGATTTTGGTTAAGACTATTTAGTGGTAAGTTGACATTTAACATAGCTGTAAAATACTTGTTGCCGCCTATTTTAACGGCGCAGTGTAAAGTGAGTCATTTCAACTTGTTTCAGGTCAATGGTAAATGAATTATTTTTATTCTTGTGCGGTTGCTTTTAAAAACATCTTCCCTGGTTTTTGTAAAAAAACATGTTTGTTAAATTGTATGGTATGGTGTTGAACAAAAAAACAAGGTATTGGCAAGATTGCAAGATGCAAGAATTGCAAGATGCAAGAATGGCAAGATTGCAAGAACTAACACTTACTGGAATATCTTTACATAAGTGTCATCCTGTCAAGCAAGAAAGAAATTTATTAGAAAGAATTATTATTGATTGCAAAGGACATTTGTGTTTGAATGAACTGGTAATGGGAAAAAAGTGACTTTCATTGCTTACAAAAATACTGATGGTTAGATTTAATTGAAGTCATCTATTGATTATTATCATTTAAAACTAGTTATTTTGATTTTACTAATAAGGTACTCACTTGCTTAAAGTGCATACTTGTTATGCTTTAGTGAGCTTTCCGGCATTTAGCAAAAATAAATTATGTTATGTTATGTTATGTTAATGGTCCCCACGCGCAGAAGAGAGCATGCGTACTGTAAAGAATGCGCAATTGCGAACTCATTTAGGATTTTTACCTCAAGTAAAGTTGGAAGTGTGTCTATACATGATTTCTGCTACCACTACGCTGATTAGTAGATTTTAAAGACGAAAAACAATTCTGGCACGCAAAAAGGTGCCAGTTGGTAACTGGCACAAAAAAATATTTGGAACCAACCAGGGTTGAACGAAACTCTGGTTACTGGCAAAGGACAACAAAAACAATTCTGAACGATTATTGGGATAAACAAACAGTCGAGTATCGTAGCTAGGAGAATTTTACCTATAGGGAACACACGCACAGTTACACTACACAAGAACATTACAGTGACTGAGTTATTTTGCTTCTCCCACTTTGCTTTCTAATAAAGTCAGTCAGACCTAAATTTTGGCCATCCGCCATTTTTGCTATAAGCATAGTTATAAAATCTTCTTATGGCTATATAGAAGACATGAAATGATGATCTTTCCAGCCATCCGCAGTTCATTTCATAATTTTACACATGCCAAAATAACAGCCGGTGACCAAAATTAAGACTCGGTCAATTTTAAGTCAGTTACCCTACGTCTTTTTATGTATAGATTGCACAAAGATTTTTACGTGTTTAAGGTATTTTATTTATACTTGAATTGAAATCAACATCTTAAAACAATACAGAACGAATCTTTGAAACAATATAGCAATAAATAAATAAAAACAAATCGGAGCCCTGTCACAAATAAAAAAAGTTTTTAAATACTTACCGGATCGGGCTGCGGAGCCCTGTCACAAATAAAAAAGTTTTTAAATACTTACCAGATCGGGCTGAAATTTAGAAATGATGTAGCTTAGGTTCTAAGAAAGCTAAATACCAAATTTGAAGCAAATCCATTTAATATTAAAGAATTTATTAGCAATTAACGATATAGACAAAATGCACCACACACAAACATCAAACACCAAAAACCACACATTTTAACACAATAACGGACGGAAAATCCGGACTTTATGTAATACCAATTACCGTAATATAATGCAGGAATAGTGTATGACGATAATGATAATCGTCTGGGGCCTGTTTCATAAAATACTGGTAAATTTTACAAGTTTGTAAAATGGAGAAAAATACAAGTTTTTAAAATTACTGACTTGTAAATTTTTAAACAAATAAAAAGATGTTTTTATATGTGTTTTTTATATAGATTTTTTAATATATATTTTAAAATTAGTAATATAAATAATAATATATTTAATTTTTATATAGATTTTTTATATTTTTATATATATAGATTTTTTAATATACCTCCACAAACCAACAAAAAAATAATTCAAATTTACAATGGTATTTTTACTTGTATTTTTTACTTGTATTTTTCACTTGTATTTTCACTTGTATTCAAGTTTTTTTACAAACTTGTAAAAAAATCAAGTGAAATCGTAAAGTAAATTTTACCCTACTCGGAGTAGGGTAAATTTTTCTTTTGAGAACTTGTGAAAAATTACAAGTGGCCAAAGTTTAAAACTGGAATAACTTTAAACACACAACAGCTACGTACATGAAATTTTAAATAGTTTGTACATGGCATATAATCTTTTTTCATTTCAAATTTCAACACAAATGGTTCAGAATAAAAAAGTTATTGATAGACTTGTAATTTACGAAGACCAGTATTTTATGAAACAGGCCCTTGGTAAAATTTGTATTGAGTTATACTAGGACATAAGTAATAATTTATAAGTGATAATGATAGTGATGATTATAAGTAATAATGAGTGCTAAGTGATAAGTAATACTGATAAGTGATAATGATAGTCCTTATGATAAGTGATAAGTGATAATCATAAGTGATAATGAGTGATAATTAATAATGCTAGTGATAAGCGATAATGATGGTGATAGTGATAATTGATAATGAATTATAAGTGATAACGATAAATGATTAGTGATAATAATAGTGATAGTTATAGGTGATAATGAGACAAGTGATAAGTGTTAATAATAAATGATAATGAGATAAGTTATAAGTGATAGTGATAGTGAAAGTGATAAATGATAAGTAATATTGATTATCATTATCATTTTATCACTATCATTATCACTTATCACTAAATCACCATCATTATTACTTATTACTATCACTTATCACTTATCTCATTGTCATCTATCATTATCACTTATCACTTATCGTTATCACTTATCACTCATTATCACTTATTGTCATTTATAATGATCACTATCATTATCACTTATCACTCATTATCACTTATGATTTTCACTTATCACTTATCTCATTATCATCCATCATTATCACTTATCGTTATCATTTATTACCCATTATCACTTATCACTCATTATCACTTATGATTATCACTATCATTATCGCTTATCACTATCATTATCAATTATCACTCTTTATAACTTATGATTATCACTTATCATCTGTCATAAGCACTATCATTATCACCTATCATTATTACTTATCAGTTAGCACTCATAAAGTGCGTGGTTTTTGGTGTTTGGTGTTTGGTGTTTGTGTGTTGTGCATTTTGCTCTATATCGGCGTTTGCTAATAACTTTTTTAATATTCAATCGATTTGCTTTAAATTTGGTATTTAGCTTTCTTAGAACCTAAGCTACAACATTATTAAATTCCATCCGGATCCGTCCAGTATTAAAATGTTTTTTTTGTGACAAGGGGAGAAGAATTTAGTACCTGCTCTTTGTTTTTATGTATTAAAAAATTTTTTTAATCAAAAAACGTTGTAAACATGTTTTCACTTTTTAAACCTTTTAGAACGCTTTTTATAACCTTTTATATACCATTATATACCTTCATAATGCTAATCTATCACTAAATAACTCCTATAGTCTCATACACGCCTTAATTCAAATTTATTGCAAAATATAAGACTCCAATCACCAATATTGAGTACCGCTTGAAAACTATGATAAAGTGTTTTAACTATGACTATAGTTTGTAAAAAATATTGTGTATTGCAAAAAAGTTAAATTTTTTATCTCACAACCGGTGCCGACGCATAAGAGTACTTCACGAAACAGTACCACAAAACAGTCCCACGTTTCGCAAAAGAGTACAGAAGAGTACGCCACAAAACAGTACGGCACATAAGAGTCCCATGTGAATTGCGTTTGCTACACCACGCGACTCTGACACAAAACAGTACTGGCACGAAAAAGTACTGGCACAAAAGAGTACTGTATTCACGTTTTCAGAGTCTGCGTTTAACTCAAAACAGTACTGGCACAAAAGAGTACTGAAGAAATAACTTAATGTTAAAACGATAACTATTAACAGCTACCTAACTTAACTACAATAAAAATTAATGAGAAGCGTTTTATATAACAAATTCTTCTTTATTTAACCGACCTTTTAATATTTTTTTAAAGCGAGAGTAAGCGGCACTTTCAGCCTCTTCGGCTGTTTAGTTTGAGTAAGCATAGCTTTGACCGAGCGTACCAAAAACACTTTTTAAAACTTGTTTTTACATTTTTAAATTTTTTTTTACATTTTTAAAATTTACTGGTAGCGAAACCGTGGGTTTTTTCTGTTTTGTAAAAACTAAGTTATCTGTAGAAAATGAAATTAAAAAATCTGTAGCCCACAAATTACGCTTCATTACTAATGTTCCTTCCTACCATCCGGAGTTTGTTCATATTGCTTCCAGCTTACTCATGTTTAAATGAACGATTTCACGTTTAACGTTAACTATGTTTTAAGTTATTCTGTCTTTTAGGAATATTTTTCTGGTATTTTATAAGTTTAAGAAAAAAATTAATTTACAAAACAGTCTGGCATTATTTTTTTATTTTTTTATAAAATTAATTAACACAGGGCGTAGCTTTGGAGCTCCAAGAGATTCTCTAAAGCTTCTTAAAGTAAAGCTTACGTAACATCACTAATTTCTTTATATCAAAGTTTAAATGTGTGAGTTAAGTGTTAGAATATTTTGTCATTTGATCATTGGCAAAGCTCCGGAACCATACACAGTCACACAGACAAACTGTTCATTTGCTAAACAGGATATACTGTATAATGGTTTGAGTATTTTTTACGGGATACTTTTAAAGCAACATTTTTTTTAAATTAGGGCTAACATGAATTTCACCTAAAAACGAAACTTTAAAAATGAAAGCAGATTTGCATAGATCTATCTTGCTATGCATAAAGTGTTTTTTAAAAATATTTAATTTTTGACCTTTAAATTTTTAACTCATAATTTTTATTAGTCTATTTTCTAAAAACAATTTATTAAACATAAATATAAGTGAAACATTTCTAATTTTCGCCGGTTTTCGGACCTTTCGGAACGCTGGTTTTTGGAACCCTGAAGTACTTTTGTAAACCCGGAGATCCGCTTTAATTTCAATATAATTTAGCATATAATTAAAGAGTAGTATTTCATTTTTTTATTTTTTGAGGACTCAAAGATTTTCAAAACAATGATAAAAACAAAAAAAATTAAAAAAGTGGCTAAAATAACATAAATATTTTAAAATTAAATTGAAAGATGTATTTTTATATATTATATATTAAATTCATTTACGAATCGCAGCTTCGCAGTTTTTTGTTTAATTAATCGTTTTTTCGGAGCATGATAGCTTGATAGTGCAGGAACACAACTAACAAACTGTTTTAGTTTCGTTAAAGAACAAAAAAAAACTCATATGAATTATTATTTCAACCGATTAAATCTTGTGCCTTTTATTAGCATTCAAGAACACACGATTTAAATTTTAAAAAAATATTGTTTTAATCAAGATAAATTCGGAATGCTATGTTTTACTACAAGATAATTTCTATACACCGTTAGTGTGTTCTTCTAACTATATAACTAACCAAGAAAGAAAAATATATAAAAAAAATACTTAAAAAAACTGACACGGCTCAAAAAGTATATTTTAATATGCGCATATTGATTTCTTAAATATGCGAATTTCCATTTGGATCAGTCAAATCTGTTAGTTTATGAACGCAATTTCTCAGTACTCTTTTGTGTCCGTACTCTTTTGTGCCGTGCTCTTTTGTTCCAGTACTATTTCTTGCGTATTCTTTTGCGAAACCCGGGACTGTTAAGTGGTACTGTTTCGTGCCGTACTCTTATTGTAGGGAGCCCTCACAACCAAACCCTTGATTTATACATAACTATATGTATATTTAAAACCTTATATTTGTAAAAAAACCAAATGTTTTTTATGAAAAATAGATTACCGTTTCATTGTGCCATTTTTATGTTTTGATTTTTGATAATATTTTGCAATGTTTTTTAAACTGCGCAGTTTTTATATGTTGTGAATGTAGCCTCGGTGTCAAACAGTCCTAACATGCTGCGATGCGTCTAATTAATATAATTACTATGGAGAATCACGACGGTTAATTCAATGTACACAAAGGTCTCGAGAATATTTAAAATAATTTGTATATGACGTTGGTTAACGAAAAAAACACGATCATAAATACAACTAAAACAACATAAACATAAAACAATTTTTCTAAAAAAAAACAGCTGGTTGTGCATATTTTTTCTTCCTAATTTTTTTTCCGTCGTATACAAATTATTTTTAAATCGTCTCGAGACCTTTGTGTACATTGAATTAACTGTCGTGATTCTCCGTAGCATTATTTTGTAAAAAACTCTGTATGCATATACATCAGGAAACCGTCTCCATGCGCTTTCCCTTATGTTTTTTCCAAAAGTTGAAACGCCGTTCCAAATTATTTAGGAATCTGGAATGTTGAATCTGGGAAAACAAATGTGAATGTTGTTTTTTACTGTATCCAGGATTCGGTATCTAAGACCTGGCACCAGATTTCAACGGGCTTTTTTTCAATGGCGTTATGTTTCAACTGAATAAAATTTTTAAAATCAACAAAAAATAGTGTAGCCTTTGTTGCGTTTTTATCAACACCGCTATTCTTTACGTATTCATTTAATTACAATTTTCCAGATTTCAATTTCAAAAAACCTTTAAAATTTTTTTGTTTAGGATTAACCCTTTATTATTATTATGGTCGCATATGAGTTATCCCTATCCCGTTATACGTATCAATATATAACGGCT
>JASAMX010027563.1:0-19739 GCA_030248175.1 Microlaimidae sp. YZB2_3 | reverse complement strand
TTGCTCTTCGTTCAGTTACGTATTGTTCGGGAACCGCCCAGTCAATAAAAATTTCTACCATATGATAATGATTCGCTTGCTTCCCGGAAATTTCGTCTTTTACATTACGTCTTTTAACATCTCGTCTTCTACAACTCGTCTTCGAAAAGCTCATCTTTTAAACATCTCGTCCTCGGAAAACTCGTTTTTTGAATACGCCCGGGGTAAAATCGCCCCAGCGGTCGCATTCTGACGCGCGGTTAAAAGTTACCCTGGGGTAACTTTTTTTTACGTGCTTAAGGATGCGAGTGAAAAATCAATTTTACCAGGTAAAAGTCGGGTTAAATTTTTTTCTATTGTTTTAAGAATAAGAATTTATCCAACTCGAGAGGTGGTTAAATATTTCTCCCGTAGGATTAATTTAATAAAAATTAAAATAGGCGCATTGATTAAATTTATTATTTTGCGCGAGGTGGTTTTGCGGCACGAGAAAAAAGTTTTAAAAAAACTCATTGCAATCGTTTTCTGTCCCATATGCGGCAGGTTTATTTATTTACAATATATAGGCACCTTGCACTGGAACTCGTTTTATACATGAAGTATGCAATATACATAAGCGTCACCATAATGGATAATTACCGTATCTCCTACTTATCTTTCGTAGTATGCAGATCAAACGATCGAAATTTCGCGCGCTTTCGATCGCCTGATCTGCATACTACGAAAAGATAATTAGGAGTACGGTAATTATCCATTATGGTGACACTTATGTATATTGCATACTTCATGTATAAAAAGAGTTCCAGTGCAAGGTGCCTATATTTATTATTTTTTTATTTTCATTGAAATGGATTTATCGGGGTAAATATAAGGATTTCTTCAAAATGCGACCCCTGTTCTTAGAGCATTTTTCAAAGCTAGTTTTTTATTTTATTTTACTTCAAACCCGACTTGATGACGTATTTAAAGATAATAAAATAAAAAAAAAGATTTTCACCAAAGCATCAGTGACAACCGATCTGACACCCAAAAGGGTTTTTCTCACCATCGCCATCATAACGTAACTTAAAATAGTAAACTACATTTGATACTCCACAGACAAGAAAACTTGTGTTTTTTCCTAAGGGTGAGCGAAACCTAAAAAAAGACTAAAACTTAATTGTCGTAAACACATCATTTTAGTCGTGAAATTACCTCACTTGGTTGTTAAATTACATCCATTTGAGATTGTACAGCGTCGGAATCGACGTGAGTTTGTTTTTCTTTTCACCTCACCGTCAACATAAAACAAGTGAAATGTAAAATCACTGCACCGTGGGCGGTATCGGCTTTTTCTGCTAGGTTGGCGTGGGAGTATAATGAAATTTAATCAAAAGATTTATATTAAACATAGGTTAAATTTTTTTTCGTACACCCTAATTCGCCTTTATTTTTTCCAAAAAAAAAATTAATAATTTGCGTTTGTTTTCATGGAAAATTATTTTTATTCGGTTTGTTTGGTTTACGGATTAGAATTTTCGTCTTTTGTATTTATTTCATCTTTCAAAAAACTCGTCTCTCATTTTTTTGAATGCTATTATGTGAACGTACTTTTCAAAAAACCATTTTTCGGGTGTTTGGTATGTTTAAAACTTCACCCTGGTCAAAATCCATTGTTCTAATCAGAAGGAATCCCCTGCTCATCAAAGGACACCGCGCTCATAAAGGGACGCCCGCATTTATGTCTAATAACGCGCCTGCGCCTTTCTAATAACCCGCCCGCGCGGCATTCTTTTAGCCATATTCGCACCTTCATTTTGAAGCCCTGTTTTGCTGCTGCTCCTCCAAAAACCTATCCCACGGAGCAAAACATATATGACGTGATCACTAATACTATATGACATTTTCAAGCTAAAAAAATTCTGAGGTGTTTTTAAAAAGAAAAGACCTCGTTATTGTTAAATATTATTTATGGTTGTAAAATTTTTTTTAAACTGAACCCGTCGATTTACATTACTTTTTTAGGAAAACCAATTTGGATTACTTTTTCATAAATCTAAGCAAAACCAAAATTTAAACAAAACTTCATCGGTATATATTTCTAATTAATGGTGTGATTTTTAAATTAACAAATTTTATCATGACTTTTTTATTCGTTTCTATTTTTTCTTTTTTTTTATGAGTGGTAAACTACTTTTTAAAAAGTACTATCCAACAAATTATCTGAACACCAGATGTAGAAGACAAGATGCTGAAAAACGTTATGTAAAAGACGAAACTTCTGCACGTGCACACCTGTTTTTTTGCGTTTTTGGTAATTTTTCATCGCAAAAAAACTTGGTAAAATGACCTTCGACAAATGACATTCTGGTAAAATGACCATCGAGTGATTTGACATTCGGACTAATTGACCATCGATCAATTTAGCTTGTTTTTTTAGGTTTCGCTTAGGTTTAGGAAAAATAAATTCAAAAGTCAATAAGTCCGAATTTCAAATTACGCGAAATTCATTTGTAAGAAAGTCAAATATTAAAGAAATTTTTACGCTGGTTAATTTACGTAGAGCCGTTTTTTTATGTGCGGCATTTCCGTCTTTTATATTTCGTCTTTAAACGTCTCGTTTTCGTAAAACTTGTTTTTTTTTTGGGATACGATTTTGTGAATTTACTTTTTAAAAAACTAGCGTTTTACGCTCGAACGATAAAGTTTTGTTTGATTTTTAATTTCGTTTCGTTTCGTTTAAAACACTAACGGTTTGTCTTCTTTATGTTACACATCATTAAATACCAATTTACCATGCTAGAATGAGTTATCAATAACATCATTAAATAAAAGTTTTTCATAGTAAGATTTTGTTTGATTTTAATGATTTTCTTAGGCTTTGGAATTAAAGGTTTTGAGAATCCATGATTTTAGTCGCAAAGTACGAAAAACTTGTCTTTTGAAAAGTACATTTAGAAACTTGCACCCAAAAAACCAGGTTTCTGAAAACGAGATTTAGAAGACGTATAATTAAAAGACAAAAACCTGTTTTGTAAGGTCTAACAAATTTGGTACAGGCTTGGGGTCCATGACTAACAACAGAAACTTTTTGGCAGTTTAGATAAAATAAGCGCGAGCGAAGTGTAATAGGGGCCCGAAAAAAAGTTAAAAACCCTGCTTTATTGAGAATGCGCTTTAAACTATAAGAAGTTTGACCAAAATAAGGTAAAATAATAGTGGGTAGAGAAGTTTTTGGAGGATTGGGTGGGCTATAACTAGCTTTACATGTTAAATCAAAGAATCTAGCTACAAAATCTCTATTAAAACCGTGTTTATTAACAAATATATCATATAAAAAATTAAACTCCTGTTTTAGCGAAATGGAATTAGTGCAATACCGCAAAGCACGAAGTTTTAAAGTGTTTAGAGCACATGATATATACTGATTGGGCACAAATGAATTTTAGAAGTTTACCGCAAGCCCACGCATTCCAATAGGTATATTTCCAAATATTCATTTGTGCCCAATCAGTATATATCCTGTGCTCTAAACATTTTAAAACTTCGTGCTTTGCGGTATTGCACTAATTGCATTTAGCTAAAACAGGAGTTTAATTTTTTATATGATATATTTGTTAATAAACACGGTTTTAATGAGATTTGTAGCTAGATTCTTTGACTTTAATATGTCTTTAAAGCTAGTTGTAAGCCCCGCCCAATCTTCCAAAAACTTCTGTACCCAGTATTATTTTACCTTTATTTTGGCCAAACTTCTTATAGTTTAAAGCGCATTCTCAATAAAGCAGGCTTTTTAACTTTTTTTTGGGCCCCTTATTGCGCTTCGGCTGCGCGCTTATTTTATCTAAAAGACATCAACCAATCTGAGAATTTAGCTTCGAAATAATGTTGTTTATTTATTAAGTTGTGATAGCTGTGACTCTTATTATATTGGACGCACCCAACGAGAATTTTCAATTCGATTCTCTGAACACTTACGTGCTGTTAACAGTTCATCCAAAGACAATGGGCTTTCAGGAATATCCTTACATAGTAGAAACACAGGGCACAGTTTTAGCTTCTCTAGGTATTTAGCTTTTGATGATAATTTTCCTAGATTGTGTTTTAAAGAAGCGTCTTATATTGTAGCAAATAGAAATAGTTTAAAACTACTTAATGTTCATTCAACTGAAATATGCAATTTAGTTCCAAATGTGTACAATGTCTTACTGAGTAAATTAAGTTTGGAGTAGCCGCATATTAAGTTCAGTTCTACAGTTGCGTGTTTTACTGTTGCAGTTAACGTTTGTTTGTTTTTTTATCTTGTTTCTGTCATAATAGACTGTATTTTAACCTTATAATATTATATTATTATTATTATCAATAGAATCTCGGTTTGTTAAAAATTATAATCTCATGTTGTTTGTTTTAAAATATTTAAGCTAATATTTCGCGCGGTTTTAATAGCGTATCAATTTTTCATTTTTCTATTTAATTTATCAATTTTTAGGCATTCGCAGTTTTTTGAGTTATTTTATTTTAATGGTAGAGTTTGTTTGTTTGACAATTCATTGTACGTTTAGTAAACATTTTTGTTTTAGTTCCTCGACAAAGACCTGTGTTTATCAGGTCGAAACGTCGGTTTTATCTGGTTTTTGAATAAACCGTTTTAAAATAATTATGCCTATATTAGCCAAGCACTTTAGCAAAACACTCCGAATTAAAAATAAGTTTGAAATGGCTTAAAATACATTGAAATAGGCTAAAAACTGCGAAAAATTGCGATGATGGCGTCATCATAGGTCAAAAATGGCGTCATAATTTTAGGGTACTTTTTTCATTTTTTGGCAGGGGGGAAGCAATAAAACGTGGGGGCAAATCCTCCAATAAAACGGGGGGGGGCATTTCCAGACCGTGCACAGGTCTGGAAAAAGGTCATTTTTTGGGTATAAATTGGTTCATAACTCTTTTCGATAAGCCCAAATCTTAAAAATAACCATGAAAACGAAATTTGCGTGTCTGATTTAGTGTACAAAGATGTTTTGTAAAAAGGGACAAAAAAAGCGAAAATAAGGTAAAAATAGGTCTGAAATGGCTTAAAATACATTGAAATAGGCTAAAAACTGCAAAAAATTGCGATGATGGCGTAATCATAGGTCAAAAATGGCGTCATAATTTTAGGGTATTTTTCTCATTTTTTGGCAGGGGGAAGCAATAAAACGGGGGGGGCAAATCATCCAATAAAATGGGGGGGGGCATTTCCAGACCATTTCCACAGGTCTGGAAAAAGGTCATTTTTTGGGTATAAATTGGTTCATAACTCTTTTCGATAAGCCCAAATCTTAAAAATAACCATGAAAACGAAATTTTGGGTGTCCGATTTAGTGTACAAAGATGTTTTATATATGTCTTTTACTTTAGGATTGGTCAAATCGAATTTTGGGACGTGTATGGGAATCATACGTAATTAGTTACAATTGTAATTCATTGTAATTCCAGAAATAATGGCTAACAGGAGAAAACTCCGCACCTGACTCCGCAGCGGAGTTTAAGCCTACGCCTTCCTAAGCCTAAGCAAAGCTTAAGCACAACCTAAACTTTCTTCGCGCAGCTATTTGTTAAAGTTTAGGTGTTGTTTTTAAGGCTTTGCTTAGGCTTAGGAACGCATAGCCTTAAGCTTAAAAAAGGGTTATTTACACCTGCGGAGTACTGCGGAGTTAAAACTGCGGAGTTTTGGCAAACTGTAGCCGCACTCATAAAGCGCGATTAACCAAGGATTAACCAACGATTGTTGATTGGCTTTTGCATTGGCTCACATAATATAATATAAATTGATAAAAGACTCAATTCCTTTAAATAATGATTAATAATGTACAATAAACTTATAACATAATCAAACATACAGAGGAATTAAATTTTTATTAATTTAAATTAATAATGTGAACCAATACAAAATCGAAATAAAATTCGTCTTTTTCAATTTTATTTTTTTTATTTCGAAATTAAAAATTAACAATATCATGTCATTAACTTTTTTTCAAATATTCTTAAAATTTGACATTTATTTATATAAAAATACTTTAGTTAAAACAGTATGTATAGTTTTCAAGTCATATAACATGAGAAAAAGTCCAAAAACCGCGTTTAAAGTCAGTTTTTATCAGCTTTTTAATCCGATTCTCTCCTTGTCCATGAAAAAAAGACGTCCATACTTAATCTTTGGTTAATCCGGCAAGCACTAAAAGACACCTACCACACCTACTACACCTACTACACCGACCGACCAACCGAGGGGTGAAACTCCTCTTGTTTCTAAAAATTTCCCTAAGCAACCTAAGCAAAACCTTAAAATCAAGCTAAATTTAATGTTTTGTTTGATTTTGAGGTTTTGCTTAGGTTGCTTAGGTCGGTCGGTGTAGTAGGTGTAGTAGGTGTGGTAGGTGTCTTTTAGTGCTTGCCGTTAATCCTTGGTTAATCGCGCTTTATGAGTGCGGCTACGAGAAAGTACACCGACACCGTCCACCGACACCGACCACCTTTGCTGCAAATTATTATTTCTAAGTCTAAGCAAAACCTAAAAATTCAAATAAAATTACGGTAGAATTTGGTCGGTGTCGGTGGACGGTGTCGGTGTACTTTCCAGTTTGCCGGAGTTTTCTCCTGTTAGCCAAATTTGTCGGCAAACACTAAATTCCACCGACTCCGACTCCGTCCAAAGTCTACTGTAATTTACCGTAGTTTTTAACATTATGCAAATTTTGTCAGTGTTGATTAAATTACGTAATTTTCGTGCAATATATCACCGAAATTAGCCAAATTTTGAGCTGTAAAAGTTTTTAAAGCTTTTTGCAATATTTTTAAAACTTTTTGGTGCCCGGAAATAATATTTTCGGAATAATATCTTCCGAAATAAATGTTTTTTTTATTTAAGCAGTAAACTATTCGGAATTTCAATAGCTTTTAAGCTTTTTTCAGACTTTTATTTTGATTTTTAGGTTTCGCTTAGGCTTAGGAAAAATAATGTTTCGTTGTCTTAATTTTGCAAAATTTTCTAACATAAAACATCTTTGATATTTATCATAATAAATCTTTCAATTTAAAAACTAAAAACCGTGAATCTTAACCCTTAGCCAAACCCTATATTCACATGAAAATCTTTTATGAAACAAATCAAAGCAAGAATATAAACCATGTTCTTGCACTAGATTGGAAGCGTATCAATAATTAAAAGTTTATCAGTTTCTCGAGTTTAATTAATTATATTCTTTTTTAATTTTAGTAATTTTATAGTTTTTAAACTTAATTTAATGTTTTTTGTAGTGTAATTCAGTTAAAAATTATTAATTTTTTAAAAATCACACGTAACAAGAGCTAAATTGATTTAAAAAACATTTAAGTTGGTTCATTTTGTTCGAGATTTTGTTATTCCGCCTAACCTGCACATCAATATATAATTTGCGGATATTTGAGGCGGAGTCGGAGTCGGTGGAATTTAGTGTTTGCCAATTTGTCCCAGTCTCGGCCCTGAAAATATTAATACTTTTGGTAAACTGCGAATTCCACCGAAACCGACACCAAAATCTACGGTACTCATTTAGTTTTTCTCTCTATCTGTGTCGGTGTTTTTGTTTTTTTTTTATTAAATAAGTTCCGTTGGCAGTGTTTTTTTTTGTTTTACAATGGATGAATAATTTGGTTCCGAGCAATCTCCCAACAAAAAGGGTGAATCTCCCAACTGTGGAATCTCCTAACAGTTTGTGGAAAGTCCCAACAGAATCAAAAAATATGCTTGCAACAAACACCATTTTATTTTTTAGTCAATTAACACTATAATTAATAAAAATATAGCATTAAATACGGAAAACTCGTCTTTTAGATGTGATTTTGTAAACGCACTTTTCAAAAGACAAGTTTTTTCCTATTTTTCGAATAAAACAATCTATTGAAAACCTTTTTTATCTAAGCCTAAGCAAAAGCCAAAAATCAAGCAAAATTTTTATCATGGTAAACTTGTATTAAATTTTTTTATTCAAAAAACTGAGTACCTAAGCCTAAGCAAAACCTAAAAATCAAGCAAAATTGTATTATGGTAAATTTGTATTTAATGATGCTTTTTAAACTGAAGAGTAAAAACTTTATTTTTTTCCTAAGCCTAAGCAAAACCCAAAAATCAAAAAAAAATTCTCATTGGGGTGGAAACTTGCATTTTTGAAAGTACGTTTACAAAATTGCATAATTCCATTTATCATTCATTTAATGCATTTATTTATTTTCGGTTGTTTAAAATTATCGTGTTTAACACCGGTTTTGCAAACGTATTTCTAATATTTGAACTGTTGGGAGATTCATCGATTGGTTGGGACTTTCCACGTTGGGACTTTCCTCAGTTGGGACTTTGCCCGATACCAATAATTTTGGTTTTTAAATGACTACAGAAATTGTAGCGGTACTTACTTACTTAATGATCAGATAACAGAATTAATTTTATACTAAGCATAGTCTATGCATAGTTTAATTCATACTGTTTTCATCATTTCATTGTATTTTTTTCTCTTTTTTTTCTATTTTTTTTTCTTTTTTTTTCATCAACAACATCAAATCTGCGACTTAATTGCCGCCAATATGAATTACAATTGTAACTAATTACGTATGATTCCCATACACGTCCCAAAATTTGATTTGACCAATCCTAAAATAAAAGACACATATAAAACATCTTTGTACACTAAATTGGACACCCAAATTTCTTTTCTTGGTTATTTTTAAGATTTAGGCTTATCGAAAAGAGTTATGAACCAATTTATACCCAAAAAATGACCTTTTTCCAGACCTGTGCACGGTCTGGAAATGCCCCCCCCCATTTGGGTCAGTCGCAATTCCCGAGTAGTCCTATTTCCCCAGAAAATTTTTAGTCCTAATTCCCCATAACAAATTCCCAATTCCCCAGAACGCGGTCTCGATTCCCCAGAACGCGGTCTCGATTCCCCAGAACGCGGTCTCGATTCCCCAGAAAGCTGTCTCGATTCCCCAGAAGCACCTCTTATACAGTTGGCGTTGCATATTCAGAATCATTGGTTTTCTTTAACACTTTTTTTTACTATTTTTGATATAACTTTGGTTTTATTGTTATACTAGGTGGTTTTTATTGCTTCTAAGTATTTTTTCAAGTTCTTCCTAAATTTTATTGCTAAATAATATTTTAATAGTTTTGCAATAATAAAAAATAAAGCATAAGAAATAAAACAAGCATAATTATCATAAAAATTGTGCTTAATACAATTAATAAAACATTTAACAAGAAAAAAGTTTTCACTCTTTAATTCAAAGAGCACACTATTAAATACAAAGTTTTGCTTAATTATTAGGTTTTGCTTAGGCTTAGGCTCGCAGTTTTTTTAAACAAATCATTTAATATAAAAGTTTATCATGATAATATTTAGCTTGATTTTTAGGTTTTGCTTAGGCTTAGGAAAAAAGTTTTCAATCCATTGTTTAACTTAAGTCGCAAAATACAAGAAACTTGTCTTTTAAAAAGTACGTTTACAAAATCGCATTCAAAAGACGAGTTTTCCAAAGACGAAATGTTTTAAAAAGACAAGCTTTCGGAAGACGACTTGTAGAAGATGAGATGTTGAAAAACGTAACTTAAAAAACGAAACTTCCTGGAACCTTTTGCTACTGCTAAATTTATCTGGGGAATCGAGACCTTTTCTAAGGATTTTATCACTGGGGAATTGCGACTACTTACTGGGGAAATGGGAATGGCTTCTGGGGAAATAAGAACGGCTTCTGGGGAAATAGGAATGTCTGGGGAATCGAGACTCTTATGGGGAATCGAGACTATTTTTCTGGGAAATGCGACGTAGCCCCCCATTTTATTGGATGATTTGCACCCCCCATTTTATTGCTTCCCCCCTGCCAAAAAAATGAAAAAAGTACCCTAAAATTATGACGCCATTTTTGACCTATGATGACGCCATCATCGCAATTTTTTGCAGTTTTTAGCCTATTTCAATGTATTTTAAGCCATTTCAGACCTATTTTTACCTTATTTTCGCTTTTTTTGTCCCTTTTTATAAAACATCTTTGTACACTAAATCGGACACGCAAATTTCGTTTTCATGGTTATTTTTAAGATTTGGGCTTATCGAAAAGAGTTATGAACCAATTTATACCCAAAAAATGACCTTTTCCAGACCTGTGCACGGTCTGGAAATGCCCCACCGTTTTATTGGAGGATTTGCCCCCCGTTTTATTGCTTCCTTCCTGACAAAAAATGAAAAAAGTATCCTAAAATTATGACGCCATTTTTGACCTATGATGACGCCATCATCGCAATTTTTCGCAGTTTTTAGCCTATTTCAATGTATTTTAAGCCATTTCAAACTTATTTTTAATTCGGAGTGTTTTGCTTAAGTGCTTGGCTAATAGGCATAATTATTTTAAAACGGTTTATTCAAAAACCAGATAAAACCGACGTTTCGACCTGATAAACACAGGTCTTTGTCAAGAAACTAAAACAAAAATGGTTACTAAACGCACAATGAATTGTCAAACAAACAAACTCTACCATTAAAATAAAATAACTCAAAAATCTGCGAATGCCTAAAAATTGATAAATAAAATAGAAAAATGAAAAATTGATAAGCTATTAAAACCGCGCGAAATATTAGCTTAAATATTTTAAAACAAACAACATGAGATTATAATTTTTAACAAACCGAGATTCTATTGATAATAATAATAATATAATATTATAAGCTTAAAATACAGTCTATTATGACAGAAACAAGATAAAAAAACAAACAAACGTTAACTGCAACAGTAAAACACGCAACTGTAGAACTGAACGTGTAGGTGTACTTTCCAGTTTGCCTAATTTTATTTGAATTTTTAGGTTTGCTGGCAAGCACTAAAAGACACCTACTACACCGACGGACCTAAGCAACCTAAGCAAAACCTCAAAATCAAACAAAACATTAAATTTAGTTTGATTTTAAGGTTTTGCTTAGGTTTCTGAGGGAAATTTTTAGTAACAAGAGGACTTTCACCCCTCGGTCGGTCCGTCGGTGTAGTAGGTGTAGTAGGTGTGGTAGGTGCTTTTAGTGCTTGCTTAGGTTTAGAAAGGCAAACTGGAAAGTACACCGACACCGTCCACCGACACCGACCACCTTTGCTGCAAATTATTATTTCAAATAATTATTATTATAATAAAATTACGGTAGAATTTGGTCGGTGTCGGTGGACGGTGTCGGTGTACTTTCCAGTTTGCCGGCAAGCCAAGGACGTCTCTAACTTTAGAAGTCCATGGGCAAGCACTAAAAGACACCTACCACACCTACTACACCTACTACACCGACCGACCAACCGAGGGGTAAAACTCCTCTTGTTTCTAAAAATTTCCCTAAGCAACCTAAGCAAAACCTTAAAATCAAGCTAAATTTAATGTTTTGTTTGATTTTGAGGTTTTGCTTAGGTTGCTTAGGTCGGTCGGTGTAGTAGGTGTAGTAGGTGTGGTAGGTGTCTTTTGGTGTCCGGAAAAAATACATTCTGCATAATATCTTCGGAAAGAATCTCTTCTGCAATAATAACTTTTGCAAAAATACATTCCAGTAAAATATCTTCGGAAAAAATAACTTCTCGCCGTGCGTCGCAGAAGATATTATGCTGGAAGGTATTCTTTCCGCCCTTCTAATGCTGAACGTTGGATGAATAAACCGACGAAGGCGCGCAGCGGAATAGAAATAAACAAATTTTATAATTTAAAACATTACGTACAAGCTGTAAATAATAAAAATATCAACATTTTTTAAAAGAAGCATTATTTAATAATGTATCATAATACAATT
The DNA here is from genome assembly GCA_030248175.1 of Microlaimidae sp. YZB2_3. NCBI lineage: Eukaryota > Metazoa > Nematoda > Chromadorea > Desmodorida > Microlaimidae > Microlaimidae sp. YZB2_3. Next base: position 7,953 of record JASAMX010027563.1, on the reverse strand, counting down.
TAGTTTGATTTTAGGTTTTGCTTAGGCTTAGGAAAATAAATTTAATTAAAACAAAGTTTTGAATAATTTTTAAAGCACTTAAAACTAACTAAGAATGTTTTATGCTTAGTTTTTAAAACCATAAAGTTTATCACAGCGGAATAAAAATAAACAAATCGTATTATTTGAAACATTACAAACCATTGATAACAAAAATTAGATTTTTTTAATAAAACATTATTAAAAAATGCATTACAATACAATTTCGCTCGATTTCAAGGTTTTGCTTAGGCTCAGGAAAAATAAATTTAATTAAAACTAAGTGTTAATTTGCTTTTAAAACCTTTTACACTAGTATGATTTTATACTTTAAATTTTTAGAAGCATTAAGTTTTTAATTTGTCCATAAGCGAGTAATTTTAAGTTTAGAATTAAACAAACCAGTGTACTTTTCATTTAGTAATTTAGTTTAATAAATTTACCAGTGTATTAATTTATATTTAAAGCGTAGTGTAGTAATTTATCACAATTCAACATTAATCAAACAGTTTTTGGTTTGTAAATTCGCACATAGTTGGCAATGTTTTAAATTATAAGATTGCTTATTATAATTTCGCTGCGCGTCTCACTCGTCGGTTTATTTCTTGAAGGGCGGAAAGAATACCTTCCAGCATAATATCTTTCGCAACGCACGGCGAGAAGTTATTTTTTCCGAAGATATTTTACTGGAATGTATTTTTGCAAAAGTTATTCTTGCAGAAGAGATTCTTTCCGAAGATATTATGCAGAATGTATTTTTTCCTAGCGCCTGTCTTTTAGTGCTTGCCAGTTTGCCCTTAGAAATAAGGCTAACAGGAGAAAACTCCGCAGCTGACTCCGCAGCGGAGTTTAAGCCTACGCCTTCCTAAGCCTAAGCAAAGCCTAAACACAACCTAAACTTTCTTCGCGGAGCTATTTGTTAAAGTTTAGGTTGTTTTTAAGGCTTTGTTTAGGCTTAGGAACGCATAGCCTTAAGCTCAAAAAAGGTTATTTCACTCCAGGTAACTCCTTAAAAAAATCCTGGTTCCACATAAACCTACTATTTCGTGGGCAAGCAAAATATGTTCAGTTTTCAGTTGAAGTTTCCTCCAGTGGACATTATAATTTTGTAATGGCGAAATTTAAATGTGTATGTATTTGCAGTAATTACAGATATCGGCGACAGCACGAAGACAACATATCATCCACACCCAACCAAACAGGATTTTTGGTCATGGAAATAGCCATAATGGATCCTACAAACTAAAAACCTATTCTAAGCTCAGGTTCGGGGGTCTCATGAAAATGCATTCATGGGCCATATTCAGCTATCAGCTGAATATATTATTTAGGACTAAAAAACTTGACAGATCTGGCAGATAGCAGTTTGAGTTTGGTGGTGGATTTGAAGACTAAATGCAAACAAAACAAGAGCCTGTATATCATTCTAAAATGTCATCAAAAACACCGTCTGTTCATATACAGCATGAGCGATTGATATTGCTTGTGTATTTGGTGGCGTTTTTGGACCTTTTTTCCGCTAGTATGGTAGTCACTCTACTTTCCAGCTACCTTAAAGACGAACTGCAGCTATCAGCTACAATGGCGGGAGTTTTAGGTGAGGAGAATGTAAGAATATCTAATTTAATAAAAAAATACATTAATAATAATAATCAAACCTATGCTGCTGCTATGCATGGTTTCTCGATGTCCCTTTCCTCTCCCGCTTTATTATTAAAGTGTTATAGGTAATAAATATTTGCCATTTGAGACCTATTGTTGCGTTTCGAATTTTAAATCTATGTGTTGCAAAATTTAAATTATTTTAAAAACCTATTTTAGTTTAATTGTATCACTTTTTTATTGTATTCCCCTCACTTCTTTGTTTTTTTCCCTTTTTTTATGCATCCCGGTTTGAAAAAATTGCGCTCCCTCGTGCTGGGCTGCGGGTCCCATTTTCGAAATACCCCTAGGCAAACAAGGGCGTAGCCAGGACAGTGGTTGAACGGGTGGCAACCCCCTTTTTTGGGTCGGCGGAAGTAGAAATTTGGGGGTTTACAGGGAAGAAATTTTAATTTTTTTCTTTGCGCTTTGCTCCGTTCAGTGCTCGACACTTATTTCCTTTTTTATAGCTTTAAAGTGATGTTTTTGAAGAATATAAATGCCAATTTTTGAAAAAATTTTCGCGCTGTCACGCGAGTTTTTAATGTTATACGTTTTATCTAAAGTTTTTTGCATTTAACTTTACAGACCTATGCACGGTCTGGAAATGCCCCACCGCTTTATTCAAGGATTTATCCCCCTCCCTCGTTTTATTGCCCCCCCGCCAAAAAATAAAAAAATACCCTAAAATTATGACGCCATATTCGACCTATAATGATGCCATCATTGCGAATTTTTTTAGTTTTTAGCCTATTTCAATGCATATTTAGCCATTTAAGATCTATTTTTACCTTATTTACGCTTTTTTGTCCTTTATTACTCTCTTCCCTTTTTTTCTCCTTTTTTCTCTTTTTTTCTTTCTCCCCTGCTTGCCTCCCCCCGTTTTATTGCCCCTTGGTTTCAAAAAAGTTGCCCCCTGGTCCCTTTTCTCCCCCGTTTTGGAATTGCCCCCCCCCCCCCGAAAAAAACCCGGGGGAGTGGGGCAGTGCACAGGTCTGAACTTAAAAAGCACTGCAAAAGAAAGCGAAATAATGACTTCGCGCGAAACGTAAAAAATTTTTACACCCTTTTATTGTCTTTTTAACAGTATTTTGAAAATTTTTAGTACAACCCCTCCCTCCCTTTCGAACAAGTTATGGAGTACTACTACCCCCCTTTCCGAATTCTTGGCTACGCCCCTACAGGCATACATGGGCAAGCTGGTCCGGTTTGGAGGGGGGGTTAAAATTCGAGAAACGGATTCTTGAAGCATTCATTTTAATCTCAAAACTTAAGTTTGAGGTAGTTAGAAGTCATTTTAAAGAGTACAACCATAGGTCACCGACCTTCGACGGCTCAGGGGGGGGGGGGGTCCACACCCCGGGGTGTGGAGGTTTTTGACCTCCAGGGGGGGGGGTCACACCCCGGGGTGTTTTTTTTGAAAAAAAGCAGGGGGGGTGGTCACACCCCGGGTACCATTTTTTTGACCAAAATTGACAATTTTTTGACGAAATTTGACCATTTTTTAAGCATTTTTTGGGAAATTCTAGTTAGGGGGGGGTGGTCAAAAATGGGCCTTAGGGGGGGGGTCAGGGGTTCCAGGGGTCGATGGGGGGGGGGGGAGGGGTGAAAAATGGGCCTTAGGGGGGGGGGATAGGTCTCAGAGGCCGTAGGGGGGGGTGACCCCCCCCTACACCCCCCCTTCGGTGACCTATGAGTACAACCCCTCCCTCCCTTTCGAACAAGTTATGGAGTACTACTACCCCCTTTCCGAATTCCTGGCTACGCCCCTACAGGCATACATGGGCAAGCTGGTCCGGTTTGGGGGGGGGGGGGTTAAAATTCGAGAAACGGATTCTTGAAGCATTCATTTTAATCTCAAAACTTAAGTTTGAGGTAGTTAGAAGTCATTTTAAAGATATTTTTTCAACCTTTTCTCCCCCCCCCCTCCCACCCACTTCTAAGTGGGGAGGGGAGTTTGTTAAATCCCCCATCTCAAAATTAAGGGGGAGGGAGTAACCTACCTCGCCCCGGCCCAACCCCCCCCCCTCCCCTCGTGCCATGTAGGCCCCGAGGCCCAGCCCAGGTAAACTCCCGGTTTTATAGGTATAATGCCCCCAGTTAAACCCCTCATTTCCCATGTCCAAATAATTAAACACTTGAAAGTTAAATTAAATTTCGGGTAATTCTTCTCCCCCGCGCCTTCCAACAAAATGACGGGATTTTACCCCCTTCATCCTCTATATCCAGAATAGATTGAAAAAAAAAACAAGCCAAATGCTTCCCTACATCCTTCTGAAGTCAATTCAAACAGGAAGGACGGGTGCGAATGATAATTTTTTGTTAAAACACGAATGCGGAAATAATTTTTTTCAATTTTTTTTTAGAAAGATTATTAAGAGAAACTATTGCCGCGTTCAAAAACAATATCAATAGGAGCGAGCGATGGGTTGGCGTGGCACCAAAGATTAGCATAAAAAATTCTTAAAAAATCGCAAACATCCCACATTAAAAACATTAAAAATTAATCGATGCTATTGTTTGGGAAACTGCGAGAAAAAAGCATGTTTTTATAAAAGGCGTTTCTTATCAGCCAATATAATAAAAAAGTTTTTTTAAAAGTTAGTTATCGACCAGATTGGTTTAGCGTATTCCTTTCATAATATGCACTTTTTTTACAGTATATTCTATTTTTCAGTGTTTACAAATAAAAAACGACTAACCATAGGTGGGCAGCCTCTTGGATTTTGGGGGGTATAGGGGGAGGTCAAATTTTAGGGGGGGGGGGTGTCCGGCAAGACCCGAATTTTGAGGGGGGGTATACCCAATATTTCCGCACTGCCTTAAAATGGGCTGAAAACGCGTAAAAAAACGTAAAACAAGCTTATAAACGCTTTAAAACTGTGTGAAATTGAAATAAGACCTTATTGCAACTTAAAAATTTTATTTTTTAATTCTTTTATTAATAATGTGTTTATATATTATAATTAGATTAGAAATCATAGGTTTTTTAATAAAAACGTAATAATAGAATAATAATATTATTGTCTTGATTATAAAGTCAAGTATCACAAACTTTTTAATCCATAATCTTATATTTAATTAAAGATTATATACATACATGGGCGTAGCCAGGGGGGTCTAGACACCTCTTTTAGGTCGGCAAAGGGAAAAATTTGGGGTTAGACAGACCCCCTTTTGCAGTGGCGTGCCCAGGATTTCATTTCGGTGGGGGCGGTCTGGGGGCCCTACTGACCCTGAAGGGGGGTCTGGGGGGGCGGCTGCCCCTCAGATATGGGGGGTCTGGGGGCGAGAGCCCCCCAGCGCGGAGCCCCTTGTCAGGGGAGTCCGGGGGGGCATTCTGCCCCCCGGGGGAGAAAATTTTTAATTTAAGGCGCTAAAATACACTTGAAATTTTAATTCCAGATGATACTTATTACAAAATTTAAGGTTTCTTATACCTACACATTTAAAACGTGCGTTTAAAACGTTAATTAAAGGATAATAGTGTTTATAGTAGTTTTATTAAACTGTATACCTTAACTACTGAACGGGATAATCGATTTGTAATTTAAAAACTAAGATAAATTTATCAATTAACAATTAACTCTCCGCGCGAAGCGCGTAAAATTTTTTTTTAGTCATTTTATAACACTTAAAATTTTTCTCCAGGGGGCGAATTTGGGGGGGGGGTGTCCCCGGGTACCCCAAATTTAAGGGGGGGGTGTCAGCAAAATCCAAAATTTTGGGGGGGTATAACCCCCCCCCCCCCCCACCCCCCCCCCCCTGCCCACCTATGCGACTAACCAACAAAAACTTTTTACAAAAAATTATGGGCCAAAAATTTTTTTTTTAATTATATTTTTATCATAATAATCCCATTTCAGGTTCACTTTATGGGATCGTGCAGTTTTGGTCGAGTCCTATAGTAGGTGGAATGAGCGATTTAAAAGGCTTCCGTCATGTCTTCCTGCTCTGTTTGGCCTTATGCGTTCCAGCTTACGCGCTTTTAAGGTACGATTTGTTTCTAAAGTACCCACTATTCATGGTTATGATGATGATCGATGTTTCATAAAAAATAAAAGTATCAACAAATAAAACCAGATACGTTTAAATTCAAAGTTTTCTGCATTAATAATTGAATAAGTTTCGAAGATTTTTCTAACTAACATTTTTATCATAACCAGACCTGTGCACGGTCTGAAAATGCCCCCCCCCCCCGTTTTATTGGAGGATTTGCCCCCCCCCCCCCATTTTCCCCCCCCCCCCCGCCAAAAAATGAAAAACTACCCTAAAAATGACGCCATTTTTGACCTATGATGAAGCCATCATCGCAAATTTTTGCAGTTTTTAGCCTATTTCAATGTATTAACCATTAAGACCTCTTTTTACCTTATTTCCGCTTTTTTTTGTCCCTTATTTCCCTTTTTCCCTTCTTTTTTTCTCCTTTTTTTCTCTTTTTTTTTCTTTCCCCCCTGCTTGCCCCCCCCGTTTTATTGCCTTCCCCATTTCAAAAAAGTTGCCCTCCCTGTTTTGGAATTGCCCCCATTATAACCCCGGGGGCGGGGGGCAGTGCACAGGTCTGCATAACTGTTGTAATTTTTTAAAAAACTATTCTTAAACACTTTTTTTCTTTTTAGGTAAACTGAAAATCTAGATCTAGGTTTTTAGTTTCTTCTAATCTGTGATTAATCAATCATGATTTTACTTCAATAAAAATTCTATTACTAATTTTTACTGACTTTAGCTTCCGTTATTGGCTGATGGTGTTGTTTGCTAGAATAATGGGTGGTAGTTTTAAACACACGCAGAACCTTTCCAGAACGTTTATTGGTATGTTAGTTATATAATATAAAGACAATAATTATAATATATCAGACAATTTTTAGGTTTAATTTTTTGTCCATAGGGTCAAAAACGATTTTTTAATAACAATACTTTTCAGCACATTTTTTAAACTTATAAATATCCTAGTCTATGAAATGTAATATTTGTCCTAAAAAACTTTAAAATAAATAATTTCAAGCAACATTGTTTGGAAACCGGACCCCGTCTCGTTTTCACTTGACCGCTTCTGGATCTAAACTGGTTTACCCAAATCGATCCACCTAAAAACTTAGGAGGGGGTGTACCGTGTACGCATAGGTGGGCAAGAAAAGGGGTTGGGGGGATTACACCCCCACCAAAAAAATCTCGAAATTGCCGACACCCCATCCCCCTTTAAAATGTAGGGGTACCCCAGAAACCCCCTCTTCTGTCTAAAATTTGAGGGTTCCTGTACTAAAAACGCTAAAAATGTTATTTGGAATACACCCAAAAAATTTTTGGGGCATCCTCTCCTCCGAATTTCAGGGTCCGGTTATAACCCCACCTCAAAGACTGCCCCACCCATGGGTGTACGGATTTCCTGGGCTCCAGACCTGTGCACGGTCTGAAAATGCCCCCCACCGTTTTATTGGAGGATTTGCCCCCCCCCCCGTTTTATTGCCCCCCCCCCCGCCAAAAAATAAAAAAGTACCCTAAAAATATGACGCCATTTTTGACCTATGATGACGCCATCATCGCAAATTTTTTGCAGTTTTTAGCCTATTTCAATGTATTCTAGCTATTTTAGACCTATTTTTACCTTAATCCCGCTTTTTTTGTCCCTTTTTTCCCTTTTCCCTTCTTTTTTTCTCTTTTTTTCTCCTTTTTTTCTCTTTTTTTTTCTTTCCCCCCTGCTTGCCCCCCCCCCCTTTTATTGCCCCCCCTCCGTTTCAAAAAAGTTGCCCCCCCCCCGCCCCCCCGTTTTGGAATTGCCCCCCCCCCGGTTAAACCCCGGGTGGCAGTGCACAGGTCTGGGGCTCTCATAGGTTTAAAAGGAACATTTATCACCCGTAAAGGCCATATTAATCCCAAAATGATTAAACTGTCATGCATGAATAATATTAGGTAGTAAAATTATTTTTTTAATATTATTTTTGGCAGTCTGTCTGTTTCAGCCTCATTCGCGGACGAGGAGGAGAAAATTCGCGCCTTCGGTCGTCTGAACGCGATGGGGAACGTTGGTTTCATCGGGGGTCCGGCCCTGGCCGGGTTCATCTCCGTCCGCTTCGGCTACCCTTCCGTCTTTCTGGCCGTCTCCGCCGTCTTCCTGCTTAACTATTGCATTGTGTACTTGTTCTTCCCACCAGAAATTAACCACAACACCCCCGGGGTCGGTGTATAACACGTTACCAGTCGATTAGGGCACAAGTAGCTGGGGTGTAATCGCGATTTAATATTTAGTGTTTAATAACCTCCACTTTGTTGAGTTTGCCTGTTTCCAGGGTTTCT